>APFE031144365.1:0-12779 GCA_000404065.3 Pinus taeda
ATCCACAGTTTTAAGTTCATTCTCCCGACGTTTCAAACCCCAAAGGGGGTCCATCATTAGGACAAATTTAGAAAGATAGAAATGAATGAAAGATTATTGAGAGAGAAAGAGTTGAGCGCCTGGGAATAAATAAACTAAAGAACCCTAATATAAGGGCCGACACATGATTTTATCAGTATTCTTTTTAATTAATTACTTAATGTTAATTATTAGGCCAGATTTATTTAATTTATTTATTTCATAGATACTACATTGATTAATTAATTAATTCCGCTATCAGTAGATTAATTACTTAATTAAATTTAATTATTTTAGTTTATAAATATTTATTTATATTAATTATTTAATAAAAATCATAATATTTATTATTATTATATATAATTTGGCTCTCAGTGGACGTTAACGGCATCAATCATCATCTATCATATAATATAAAATTATTATTTTTAGCCAAAGCTATTAATTTATCATTAGATTAATTAATTAATAAAATCAATTAATTAATTCCCCTAATTCATTAATTAATTAGTTTGTTTTGTTTGTAATAATTATATTTTATAGATTAAAAATACTTCTATTTTAATATTTTTATTATAAAAATAATATAATTAAGTTAAATTAAATTAAATAACTAAACACTAGAAATTAAATTAATTAATTAATCAATTCCAACCTAATTAGTTTCTAATATTTTATTTATTTATTTTTAATTAATTTTATTTATTCAATTTGTTTTTAATTTATTTGATTAATATTCTACAATATTTTTTTTTGTTTAAATTAAAATTGAATATTAATCAATTTAATATCTAGGATTACTAACTTTTTATGATTATTAATTTTATTTATATTTTATTTATTAATTTTATTTATATTTTTTATTGATTTAAATAATCCATTAATTTAATTTAATTTAATTAATTAAATTAAATTAAATTAAATAATGGATTAATTAATTAATTAATTAATTAACCAAACCTTCAGGATTGAAGGTTTTTTTGTTCTTTATGCTTTTATCTGTCTGATAAGGGGAAACCAGCTTCCACTGATTTCACTTCCATTGTCCCTGTTGAGGTTCTGCGGAAATTTCATAATTTCAATGGCTTCCCTGATTTTTCTTTTGTGATAATTGTCCTCTCTTGCAATCACCTTGGTGTCTTCCAGACACATATGATGTTTGGTCTTGGATGAGTGCTCTGCAAGCGTTGATGTACGGGATCTTTCGTTCTTTATGTTAGTAGCGTGCTCCTTAAGCCTTGTTTTCAGAGATCGACCTGTTTCTCCAATATAACTCCTACCACATGAACAATCAATCTTGTACACACCCTTGAGTTGTTGACGATCAATGTTATCCTTAACCGACCTCATCATCTGTCTTATCGTTCCACATGTTGTAAATTGAGTGTCTATGTTTTTCTTTTTTAATATCTTTGCAATCTTGTCGGTAACCCCCTGGATGAATGGAAGGTAAACCCTCCCCTGATTTTCTTTCTTGTCTTCAGGGGTACGCTTCGAGAGGGCCCTGTCTTGAACCCTTCTGATAGCTTTTTTGATACTCCGCTCCTTGTAACCAATGTTTTTGAAGACAGAGGTTAAGTGTTTAATCTCATATCTTAGGTGATCAGGGTCAGAAATCCTGAAAGCTCTAACAGCCAGGGTGTTTAAAACACCAGATTTCTGGGAGGGATGATGGTAAGAGTCAGCACAAATGATGCTTTCAAAAGGAATGTTTTTAGGTGCGACCGCAAATCCCAAACCTTTGCTCAAGATTTCGATTTCTTCAGGACTAAGAATTGTGGATGAGAGATTCACAACCCTTTTTTGGTTCGGAATGTTCCCGTTCACAACCTTATTGTTGCTGTGATTATTCTTGGAAGCATTATAATCATTAACCATTCCATTGTGTTCATTAAGCTACAAAAAACTTCCACAGAGGCTTGAAATCTAATATAATATTTTTACCTAGTTTGACTTTTCCCCATAAATAATAATAATAAAAATAATATTAAATAATAATAATATTAAATTAATAAATAATAATTTGTCCTGGGTCCTAAGATCAAAATTCGTCGTTAGTCAATTTAGCTGTTGGAGACTCTGCTCAGACTATTTAACATGCTAAGCTGGATCGGTTTCTTCAACTTGTCCTGACAAAGAGCCACACTAGTTGGTTCGAAACGCGTCGACAAATGAATTCTTATGTGATTTACGTTGAAGAATCTCTCAAAAACTATTAATTGTGTTTAAAAATAACTTGTTTATGTCTTTAGTAACTTGACCCATTACCCAAAACACACATAAAATTTCACTTGCAATTTGTATATCACCTTCAAGTTTCAATTACAGATCAATACATGCAACCTGTTAGCTACAAACAAGCCAATTGTAGTTATTGATCCACCTGTTCCCTTGCGCTTTCCTGCTTTCCTTTGCCTTCTTTCTCCAAATTCAAAGTGTTTCAAAATGCTCCAAGAGTGCTTCAAGAAAACTCTAAATGTGAAAGAGTATGAGAGAATGACAGAATAGAGAGAGAAATATCCAAAACTAAACTGACAAAAGTTGTGAACTGGTCCTCATAAGTATTTTTATCATTGAGGCCTCTATTTTCTTCATTTTCCTCTATTTTTCCTCACATGCAATTGTGTGACCTTTCACCTTCTTTTCTCCTATTTCCATTATTTTCATAAATAAATGCCAATAAATGCTACTTTTCCTTTGTCAATGCCTTTGCTAATATCCTTAGCCATTAATTAATCACAAGTGATACCCCATCACAATGTTATTCCCAACATTTAGCTTGAAATACATTTCCCATCACCTTGGTCTTATTTTGCCTTTATTAACTTTATTACATGAACTTTTAACCAAGGGTTGTTACATTTGATAGGAACTTTAATTGTCTTCTCTTAGTTGGTCATTAGTTTAGTTCACTTTGACCCTCAAAGCACTTGTTTTGGGGTATTTCTTAAATTTATGGGTTCAATTAGGGGCACAAGCCCCTAGTTGAGTCATAATCACTTAATATGTCTCACCACATGTCCATGATTACCCATATCCAATTTGCATTAGTGTTAATGAAATAAAAATGAATCAAACATCCTTAACCATGCTTAATCTCTATCAAGGAATGTACACCAGATTCCTAGAGAAGGTATTGCATCTATGTTCTATAGTACATGCGACAAAGAGGAATTTTGGGCCTAAACAACTATGACATAACCTTACATAACACAGAGTACTAAGTCAAACCACACGGCTCAAATATTCCATATGACTCATACCCTCCAATGCCTAACCTAACATACACCTAATTATTTGTCATTTCCTTGCCAATTTACACCGTTCAATTCCTATTTTCATTCATATATCTATATATATATATATATATAGTATATATATATATATATATATATATTTATTGAGAACTATAAAATCCATCATGACTAATTTAATGTTTCTCAAGTTCATAAAAAGGATTACGAAGAAAAATTTAACAAACTGAGAGAAGAAAAAGGACAAAATAACCAAAAGATAAGTTGGCATTTAACCAAAGCACACCACCATGTATAGTTGCCTCAAACTTAGGTACATAATATAAATAACTTTGGGACAACAAAGGTGAAGAACTATGTTCTTTCTTTGTTATTTTGAAAAAGTTATATGACACATTTCCAAGAGAGAATATGTGGAGAAGTTGATAGAAATGGGGGTCTTCAATGGTTGAAATATAGCAATGCACATGCTATATGAGCAACTAAAAGTTAAAATCATAATTGTATAGTGTCTTTCAATGAGCTTCAACAATGACATCAAGGTGAAACAAGGTTGTCCCTCTCCAATGTAATGTTTTATCTTGGGATAAATAAGCTAGAGGAATGGATAAATATGAAAGGTGGGGGAACATAAATTATCATAAAGATCTTGTTGCATGTACACAATGTGACAGTAACAATCACGACACTACATAGCCTATAAAGCCACCTAAAACCTTAAAATGATTTTGCATGAAGATCATGATGAATGTGAACAATATTAAAGCTAAGATAGTAATATTCTCACTAAAAATAAATAGAACAACTACAAATCAATGTTAAAAAGACTACCCAAACTTATAAATTTTTGGGACTATATTTCAGTGAGAACCAATGAGAAGCTAAGGTGAGATTTGTGCACGAGGAATAGACTAAAAGGAGGTTAGAAAGCAATCTTCCTATTGTTAAATATATTTTAGACAACATAGATTTGGGATTGGAACAAAATGTGCTTTCAAACTCTCATAAACCTAATACTCTTTTGCAAATGCAAAGTACTGGAATGAAGTATTTCAAAAAACACACAGAATCAAAGTGCAAAAATACTTAACAACAAGCTTCGTAAGTCGATAAAAAAACACCCCTTATCAAATAACCTAATAAAAACATGATTATACCCAATGAATTTGGAGGCATTAATAAAATTGCTATAATAGAGATAAGAGATGGCAAACAGACAACCACAAGATTATGGTTAAAATCAGGCAACATGAACTAAAAAGGAGTAAGAAAACAGTGAATCAACAACGTAGAAAATAGTTTGAAGAGTGGGATATAGACAAAGAAATATGTCAATGAATTACTAAGGCACTAAAATTTCATGTACAATAATGGCCCTAGAAGTGAAAATGGAAAACAAACATTAAAAGAAAATAACTACACCACAAAGATAGCTTCAATAGAGAAGAGGAGACCAAGGTTTAAAACTACTTGAGGTTAACATCCCATGATGTGAAGAAAAAATAATAGTCCAACTAAGAACAATTTCAGATGGGTTTAGATGTGAAACATGAAGATGGGAACACCCAAAGAAGCCTTGAGAGGAATAGGATGTAATGCATAGAAATGGAGAGGTAGAAAGCGAGCAACACATTTTCCTACACCACGAAACATACTCACAAATTAGAGAGAGATCGATTTGTATATCAAAAATTAAGAGCCAACTTTTCAAAAAAAAATAGTAAGAAATACATCAACGTTTACTAAAAAAGTAACATAAATAAGAAGCAAATAATTAGAAATAGAAAACAAAATAAGTAATATATGGTAAAGAAAACCAAACTCAATTAAATAAACCAACATCATAATTTAAATCCTACCATTAAACCACTAATCATATAAATTATAAAACTAAACCTAAAATCATATTACAATTACTATGTACAACTCAATAATAAATATAATTTCTTTTAATAATTTTCCTCTGTCATAAAATTAATTTAGGTTTCCTCTCACTCTACCAACCTTAATGATTATCCCTATAATTCTCTCTATAACTTTATAGAGTAGAATTATTATGTCTCGTACTCTCATGACAACATAATGGATTGACTCTATTTGGTTGATGGACATTGTTTGTGCGAAAATAGGGTGGGATTTGGTTGCACTTCGCAATACAAGTTTCTTTTTAGCATAAATCTCAAAATCGGAGTGATAGTTATACCATCATGTTTCGGCTAGAATTTTCTATAATAATTTCAATGGAACATCTATAATTTTATAGTCCCGTTGACTAAAACAAATCTTCATGACGATATGCTTAACTTTTCTTTGGGTTCAAGGGCTCCAATTTGATAATTACCGTTGTAATGTTTCTTTATTGGTACATGATTGGATTATGTTATGTTTATTGTTAAAATGATCATTTGTAATAAATTATTCTTCAGGAGAAACTAAAAGCTTTAGGTTTAGAGCCTTAGGATTAAGTGTTTTTTTAGATTTATAATAAATATGATGTATTTTAGTATTATGATTTGTGAGTTTTTTTATGTGTGAGAGATGTAGATGTGTGTGATATGTTAGATTTTTGACTTGTTTATATTTATAGAGAGGAGTTTCATTTTCAACTTTCACAAAATAAATAGGATAAATGGTTAAACATTGTTGAAATATGTGTTTTCATTATTCTACTTGTCAAATGATTTTTATTCTAGATACTAAAACGATCCTTAACTTTAATATGGTCACTTGTATGACCCTTTAGGATTATTCCATTTTTACCCATTTTTCCTTGGAAATGTTTTACTAAGTAAATTATGTAAATTGCTTTAATAATTATAATCAAATTCTCTATTTTGGCATAGTCAGATGCTTCTTTTGGCTATTTAACATTATTCACAAGATTTATCTACTTCTATCAAACAAATGTGATGTCAAATTTAACTTTTGATATCATTATATTACAAAATTTGCATGCAAATATGAAATAAAAACGAAAACTTGCATATCATGAATTCATTAATTACCGATTTAATTAAAGGCATTAGCAAAACATAGTGCAATCAACAAAGAGATAATCATGAATACTTATCCATAATTCAAGTCATGTCCACCAAACTAGTTGTTAAGGAGTTATTTTCACCCAAATCTACCAATCGACTATGCATTCTTCTCCAAGTCAAATCATGCTAATACCAGCACAAAGGAAGCTTACGAGGCTCTAATATCTCTCGTCCCAACATGTTACTCTCATATGTAGCCAATCTAATCATTATATAATAGTTCAGTCTCTCATCCAACCATCAAACAACCATAGTTTTCTCTTACACTGCCCTACAAAATACAAGGAATATCTTCTCTTTCTTCATTCTACAATCCCTTACGAATCTTCTTCTTTTCCAATGCATACAAAAAGAGTCCAACTATTGGATGTCTTTGGGGAATAACCTAGGATAAAGAATACTTGGCCTTAAAACAACCAATGAGCAACAATAATAGGAATACAACTTCGAAGGTGTTTGCTTAAGTTATTATGGAGATTTCAATTATGGTTTATCTCTCAAACAATCCCATTTTCTCTCTGGTGCATTTTCAATAGCAAGTTTCACTAATAATTATGTGCACTTATTAGCCACGAAACATGTGAATCTCTTGCCATTTGTAGTCATAAAAACCATATCAACCAAGGGAAACATCCACATAACATGGGAGATGAAATTAATTGCAATGCATACCTCCTCCACGTGTCCATAAAAAGTTGAATAATAGAGTAATGAAAAAGAAAAGAAATGAGAGGTATTTTCTTGCATAAAATCTACTATTTTCTCAATGACATGACACTTGTACTTGGTGCATGCACATAAATCAAAGATTGATGGGACAAACTTGAAAGGAAACATGAAAAAAAAAAGTAGTACTTATAAAGGACAATGACAAGACAAATAACCAATAACCCCTTTTCTTCTTCCCCTCTTATGGTACGGTAATATCCTTGTTGCTTTCTAAAGTAATATTTTTGGATGATATTATATTATTATGTATTTTTCTTTTCATACATGCTTTTACATATACATAATCATAACATTGAAAATATAACAACCACACCATATCCCTAACCCACCATTGGGGCTTTTGCAAGTTCACTAGCCAAGGCTTGGCCTTGAGCTCCTCACAAGTAATATTGGAAATATAACACAAAATCATTACAATTTAGTGCAACTGGCTTGACCCGTAGCTCACAAATTACATCATACAATCAATACATGATTTATTACATTTTAATTTAGGGTTAAGACTAGGGTATTACACTCCACGTGTTTTTGGGTGAGGTTTAGTTGACTTTACCTTAGTAATGCTTCAAATAAATTGAAAAAGTTGGGTGCATCAAATAAATGACATTGGAATTGCTTTCACAATTATAAAAATCTTTTTAAGAGGTAAGAATACCCATTTCATAAAATTTGATCTTATTTCAATTTAAGCCTCTTCATTGGTAGATTAAAAATAATGTTTCTAAAGTGTCACTAAACATATTCCGAAAATGCAAAATTAAGATTTAAAAGTACAAAATTAATTTTCAAAAATGCAAAACCAAACTCTAAACATGCATAATCAAATTCCAAAAAAGTAAATATCTTGCAAATTGAATTCCAAAAGTATGAATAATGCGCAAATCAAATTTTGAAAGTGTGCATATTGAATTCCATATCAACACTTGCTTCCTTAAACATTATTTTTCATAATGCATATTCTAGGTACAAAGCATAACCCTTAAAAATAACATATTCATAAGATGCATAATTATTAGATTTCAAGACACTCATCCTATGGATATTGGGATGCTTTTGAAATTTTAATCATTTGTTTTTTTGCTTAAATTAAGTCATTAAAAAAATAAAACATATCAAAAACCCATCTATAAAAATGTTAGATGTTTTTAATAACCCATAAAAATTTGAATAACCGCAACATAAACTATGAATCACATTTAATTACTGTTATGAAGCCAGCTCACAACAGATAGAAAAGATAGATCAACACCTTAGAATTCAGCCTCTTCAAGGGGGCAACTACCTTTACATTACATAAATGAACAATTCTTGGATGATTCAAATGACAAAACCTCCTTTCTATATATAGGAGTCTAAGGAGTCACAAGATAACCAAGCTGACCTAACAATAATAATATAAAGACACAAAAATAACAATAGAGGGATTCTATGGGGCACAGTAATAACAATATGGGGACAATAGGGGCACAACAATATTAATAAGGGATACAATTACAATAGTAATGGGGTAATCACTAGTATTATAGGACCTAGCATACCCCTCTCCTTCAAAAAAATTGTTGTTCTCAACGCTTGAGTAGTTCTGGATGATTCTGTATAAAATTCTCATCCTCCCATGTGGAATCTTCATTGGATAAGTTCTTCCACTTGATGAGATACTCTAAAATTGATCGATTTTGTAGCTGTCAAGTTCTTGTTTCTGTGATTGCTTCCGGTTCCAATATAATTTTTCCTTCCTCGTCAAGTTTTGGCAATATTCTTTGAACTGGGAGCTTGTCGCCTATCACCTTCTTTAAACATGAAACATGGAAAACTGGGTGCACTCGAGAAGCTGCAAGAAGCTCCAATTTGTATGCCATAGTACCAATCTTTTGCAACACCTTGTATGGACCATAATACTTTAGTGATAATTTATTATCCTTCTTAACTTTCTTGAGGGACATTTGCTTATATGGTTGTAGCCGTAGGAATAACCGATCACCTACATCCAAACTTCTTTCACTATGATGTTGATATGGTTGTTGTTTCATTCTATTTTGTGCCAACATGAGGTTATCCTTTAAGAGTTGAAGGACTTTTTGTTGATGTTCGATGTGATGTTCCACCTCTTGAACCTTAGAATTTTCTCTTAAAGATGATGTGATGGATGGTGGTTGATACCCATAAAGTTCCATAAATGGGGTCATTTGTTTTGCTATACGGAAGGAAGTGTTATACCACCATTCAGCCAGAGGCAACCATTTGACCCATTGTGTCTGTTTATCAGATACAAAGCAACGAAGATATCCTTCCAAACATTTGTTTACTATCTTAGTTTACCCATCAGATTGAGGATGATAATATGAGCTATGAGCTAACTGAGTACCAAGACAAGAAAATGATTCTATCCAAAAATTTCCAGTGAAAATGGGATCTCTGTCACTTACAATAATCTTTGGGTCTCCATGTATCTTTTCAATTGTTTCCATAAATGCAGTAGAAACTGTATTGGATTTAAATGGATGTAATAATGCACAAAAGTGTTCATCCATGGTAAGTCTATCAACTACCACCATGGTGACACTCTTTCCCTCAGACTTGGGTAAACCTGTGATAAAATCCATTGAAACCTCCTCCCAACGTTGGCTTGGAATGGATAAAGGTTGTAATAGACCCGATGTCTTAATTTTTTCAACTTTATTTTGTTGGAAAACCAAACATTCCACCACAAACTTTTGAATATATGATTTAAGGCCATCCCAGAAAAAATCCTTCTTAACCCTATGGTAAGTTTTTAAAAATCCTGAGTGCCCTCCTAAGGAAGAAGTGTGCAATTCCATAAGAATCTTTTGTTTTACCTAGGAATTATTACAGAGGTATATGCGATCTTTGTACCATAATGAATCATTTTTCCAGCTAAATGTATCAGATGTACTAGAATCTTCCTACAACTTTCGAGTAAGTGCCCATAATTCTTCGTCATTCTTCCATTCCTCCCTTGCTTTGTTTATCCAATCTGATTAGATAATAGAAATGGCGTGCAACAATGCTTCGACATCCTCATCCTTTCTTGAGAGTGCATCAGCCACCACATTTTGCTTCCCTTTTTTGTAAATGATTTCAAATTCATAACCCAACATCTTTGCGACCCACTTTTGTTGCTCTTCAGAGGATAATCTTTGTTCTAAAAAGTATTTAATGCTATTGGTGGGCTCCAGTATTGCAGCAATCATGTTGCAACTCCTGGGACTCCCTTATTTATGTTTATCAGCCCGGTTGTTCGTAACAAACTTGGAAGCGATGGTGCTGTATGCACAAGTACTAGCTCTTGTCGCAGCTGCCACTTGGTCAACTGGCACAAGTCCACTAGGGGCTTTAGCCAACTTCTATTAGTTCTCGGAAGAAGCTTTTAAGTGATGGATGAAAGCTATCTCAAAGGAAGCTAATCTACTTGTGAAAAGAGACTGAAAGCCAAAAGGAAATGCAAACCCCCTAGCAAACCCTAATTCTACCAGCTAGTTCTACTGATACAAAAATGAGAATGAAAACTAATAAATGAGATGCCATTGACTTCAAAAAGGGAAAATGCATATTTCTTAGACTACTTTTGTCCTAGAAAGTATATTTTTGTATTTTTTTGGTTAAGTGTCGATTTTCACATGCATATGCTTGAACTGCGCTTCACTGTGCAGGAGTGGATGAAGGAAGAGAAATTCTTGGAAATGGTTGGAGAGGTTCGGAGAGGGTCTAAGGAGTCCCAAAAACTCTTCCCCAGAGTTTCGCAAGGTTTGGCTATCAGGAAACCTCACTTGTGAGCTTCTACAGGAAGTCTGCAGGGGTTCTCCAGGATGTTCCAGAATTTCTACAAGAAGTTCCAGAATTTCTACAGGATGTTTGGAAATCGGTTTTTTGGGGATGGATGAGAGAGGGAAGGTGCATGGATGGATCTGGAGGTAGCATAGGGGTCTAAAAATGGCCTAAGGACTGGTGGGTGGATTGGTGAAGAGATGTAGAAGTCTGACTTGGCTTGAAGAAGGCTAAGGCAATGATAGGTAGGGAGGTAAGGGTTCGTGGACAAAAAGTGTAGATAGGGAACGAGAAACTTAGCTAAGAGACATGACAGGTGGCTCAGATGATTATTTGGGTAGATGAATGAATAAATGAATATTCCCTGCACGGTGTACCTTGATCAAATCAACAAAGACCTGCAAATGATCAAACCCTAAACTTGTCTAGCCTAACCATCAACAACAAAAATGAGCAGTAACTTTATTTGGGAAGAGAACTTTGTACACCATCTATGTAAAGAAACGTTCCAGATGTCAGAACCCATGACTAATCTCTTCTAATAAAACAAGCACACTAAAACATTGCATAAACAAGCAAACTAGTGTTTTTGTGAGGCAGCACTGTTTCCTCACTTCTAGGCCCAAATCCAATAAGGATGAGGCGAAACCCAGGAGTGTGGTTATCCCTTTTCTTGGAGGTTTTTCTGTTATTATCCTACCAAAACACCTAAACAAATATCATTCATAAACAATGATCTATTCCAGCAACCATAACGAAATCTACTCAACGGAAATATATTTAAATGCATAAAGGAAAACAGTGATACATAAAGGAAAAGTAACAATACACAAAAGGAGGTCCTAGGCTCTCAGGTTGGGCCCAACCCTGAGAGCTTTGGTTCCTATGAAAAACTCATATTTGATAGGAAACCAAATTTCTTCTCATTATCCAAAAAGAATCATAATAGTCATGCCAAAAATGGCTACAAAGGAACAAAATAGAGCTGCAGCACTGAGGTGCCAAGTACACAATAGCTTCAAAAGTATTTTTATGAAGGCTGAGGCCTCAACATTTATAGATCACGAGGGACCTAGCTGGCCACCTCAATATGTGGAACTCGGCTCTCAAAATGTGAGTTAAACAGTCCCTTTCTAAATGCTGCTTGGCTGCTTTCTAGATTCGGTTTGGTGGTCTTTGGAGCTCGGAGTTGGAGGTGAAGATCCCGAGAAAGGGTCATTGAATGCCATAGGCACCCTCGCTTCAAGTCCTCACCTTAGGCTTGGTTGCCTTATAGCTCATGATTGCATTGAATTTGCTCCAATAGATGTCAAAAAACCTGAAATAGACACGTGTTAACCACCTATAACAAGTCACTTCCCCTATTCGTACCAAAGACATAAACATACTAAAAACAATGCATAAACTATAGAAAATGATGGATTTGAAGAAGGACTGAACAAGAAAAATTAGGCCAAATGAGCCCAAATTGTTACCAATTTTGGGGCTCATCATCAACCCCCTTCTAAAAGGGTTTCTCATCCCTGAGCAACTAGTCTAGATCCTCGTATTTCATTGCTTTGATGGCCACTCTTACATCCCAGGCCTCTGAAGTAGTGTCCTCCACACTGTCATGAAATTCGGCCTTCCTCTCCGCTTCTTCCCACTGCTTATGCTCCTCCTCCTCTGAGCCTCCCTCTAAAAATCCCAAAAGCAAGGGTGGACTTAGCTTGAGGCCTATCCAGCTGGCTTGGAGGTTCTGCATAGATTTCTTGTAGAGAGGTGCCTGTGCCAAAGCCTCCCTCATCCGAACTGAAGTGTGATATTCTCGAATTTTGAGGCTGTACGATAATCTGTTCCACCTACAGGTGCAAGCATGAACACAATTTTACCCTAGTAACCTCTCCATATCCTCGAAGTTTGCTATGGCCTAGGCCTCACGATCCATGTACACTAATAAACCCTGAGAATT
>APFE031144370.1:0-23452 GCA_000404065.3 Pinus taeda
AGAGGAGCATGCATAATGGGCAATGGACATTTTTGGAATGAACTAGCTACTCGTAGAGTTTCCAATATGAGCAGGACCCAAATACTCCAAATGGGCTAATTTCATAAATTGAATCTTATCTCAAATTTATCCATATTCCCATCTTGCACCACATATATATCCCTTTATCTCTTCCCAATTGTAATCACATTCCCTTATGATAAGTATGGCGAAATTATGATAAAAAGGAAAACAAAATTCCATTGGGCCTTTTACGAAAGAAAAAGAGGAAGAGTGAAGGAAGGAAAAACAAGAACCAATGAAAATAAGTCTGGAACGGAAGGATTCGAACCTCCAAATAACATGATCAAAACCTGCTGCCTTACCACTTGGCCACGTCCCATTCCCATCCTTTTTCCCTATTCATATGCTAATGGATACTTATATCAGTTTTTTTGTCAACCCATTAGTAATCCAGATTCATTAGTTAGTTTCAATTGGGGAAAAAATTTGTCCATATTTCAACAATAGTTATTGATGGAATTGACATAATTAAGGAGAAAACAAAAAAGGGACAAGAATAATCCATTCATTATAATTTTCTATTAGATTGGGCAAAATGTTGTATGTATGAAAGAATCATCCCTTCCAACCACAAGTCCTGTCAAACTTGTCGAAGAGCTTCGATCGATTCAATCAATCAAAGACTTTTATGGATTTACCCCCTTAATTTTCATTGTAGAATAAAAATGCCAGTCATGTTCAATAGTTTTCTAGACGATTCCTTTATTCCTTCAAATAATCCCTTTTTGGAAAATTACTTGAGGCTTATACGATTTTTGATCCAATTGTCGATGTAATGTCAATTATTCTTGTTCTGTCTTTTCTCTTAGTATTTGTTTGGCAAGCTACTGTAAGTTTTCGATAAAAAGTATCATCTTTTTCTTTGTCAAGATTTTGGGTCCCGTGTCATTGATCCATTTTTTCACAAGAAAAATTAAATTTCAAATTAAATCGAATTAAGAATTAGATAACAAAACCAACTGGTTATCAATTTTACTGTTTTCAAAATTATCGTTATCTTTCTAAAGTTCACAGGGGAATTCAGAAAAGACAAGATATTCATGCACAACCTATGAGGCATCATTGCCTTTGGAGAAGGACGAGTAGATCAACGTCTGCGAAGCTCTAACTAGACACTTTGAGTACATACGGCACCAGCTTTTTCTCTGCTAATAGCCCGAGAGAAAATATATATTTACTGGATGTCATTTCACATGTTTGCCATATTCTCTTTCATCCCTATTCTCTTTTAGTAGATAATGGCCATATATTGCCATATTCTCTTTCATCCATATTCTCTTTTAGTAGATGATGGCCATATATTATAGGAAAATTCTTCTTTCTACACATGAATATTTTATTGTGTGATGTTCCTATTTTTATTATTATCTATTTTCTATTCCGAGAACATTGATACATTAAAATAATTCACAAAATTTGATCCATTAAATTTCATGTTAATCCATTAATCATTCTATCAAATTCAAAGTCAAACTTGGATGATAAAACCAACTTGATATCAATTATAGTTCTTTTGAAGGCCATTTTTATTGTTTTAAAATGAGCGCCGGAATTCCCATAAATATTTAAAATTTTTATAATTTATTAATCAGATTTAAAATGAAATTATGTATTTATTAATCAAAACTTAAATATGATTATTATATTTTTAAATTAATTTAAAATATGAAATTAGAAAATGTAATAATTTATTAATATATTATAGAGTAAAAATTCTTTCTAATGTAATTATCTCTGTCTTTGCTGTAAATATTGTTGTAATGTTACATTAAAGTGATTTACGTACAGAAAGAATTGACCAAAAAAATCGTTGAAAAAATAATAATGTAAGTGAATATTTATTAATAAATAAATTAATTAGCTTGTATTTACTTTGGGAATACTACACCACACCTAAAGATGAGACTCTTCCCAAAGATAGAAAATAAAATCTCATTGGTAAATGGGATTGGATAATTATTTCATGATAATATTCTAGATAAGCTTAATGGATGGAAGAGAAAGATCCATTAAAATGCTTAGCGGGAGAAATATGCTAATCTTGGAAAAAGCATAAAGGGGCTTTTATGGAAAACGTAGGAAATTTACTCTCGATTAGAAGTGCACTATACACACTATTATTAATTGGTTCTCCCTATTCATTTTGTATGTTTGAAATGATTTTTTTATTTCTCATTCAACAATATAGTTCTCATATACATGTAAATATATATTGTCTCATGTTCCATAAAAGTTCTCGTTTTTCACAACTACCTGAATTTGAGTAGAGGTTTAAAACTCCATAATGTTTGAATTTGATAGGTTTCTATTTGAGGTTGAACCTAGGTACCTTATAGATAGACCTTAACAAAGTAAAATGATATTAGGATTTAACATTATGATCGACGTGACCCTTTCTATTGGGAAATCCATTTAGGTCTATTATCATTGAATGCACACACAAGTCCTTTTAAATAATACATAACTTACAAGAAAAATCTTCTTGTATAATTATTATGTCAACCCACATATAATTTTAGAAGATGGATTTTATCTGTAGCTTTTCTATTCCATGTTTCCTACCTAGTTTCACTACATGAAATTAAGACTTGATTTTCTAGTCTTGCAATGCCTCATGCATTCCTATGTTGTGAAGGATTTGTTTACTTTTACAATGTTCCAACAACATATCCATAATTTATACCCACACAATTAAGATTCTTTGGCTTCGCATAATAATACATAGGTTTGATACCCCATTGGCTACTCTATCTTCTAATTCACTTGCATGCAATAATATTTATTAAGAATATATTGTCACTTTCCACTACACCAAAGTTAGAATTATTGTCTCCCATAACCAATATTTGCAATAATTTTACTTTTTTTTTTTCTTGAAAATTATAAGAGGGACTCAAAGTTTTGTACATGCATTATTTCATAGATATACAAATTCTTACTCAACTAAATATTTTATTATTAGAAAAAATAATAGCAATTCGACAAAAACAAAATCATGTACTTATCTTACTAGTATAAATTCCCTTGGAAATACTATGGGAAAAAGAACATTCCTCCCAACTAATGAGTTGCACTCCTTGAAATTCCACTTGATATTAGGCTTATTGATTCCTCTCTACTTTCTCAATAGTCCTTAAACTTCTACCATTTAGTAATATTTAGTATTTTCCTTCCCAAGATTTTTTTCTAGTTGCATCCTACTTTTAAAGCCTGTCCAGCTTTTCTGCTTCACCTAGGCTTTTTCAAAATAGGAAAAATTACTTCATAAGAATGTATTTCTGTCTAACTATACTTATTCTTATATTTTCACCCAACATAAAATTCTCTCCATCTATGATTATCTTTCCACCCAACATAACATTTCTCTCTTGTTATGTTATTTCTTGGTGGAAAAATTTATCCTAGGAATTTTGGGAAGGTTATAACCGTGACCTCTGTCTCTTTCTTCTTTCCTGTCCACAACTTGGAATTAGCAACTTAACATTTTCTTCTATAGAAAAGAATCCCAAATACATACATTTTGTTTCCCATATCATTTCCAAGAGAAATAAACATTTATTTATTATAATATTTATTGATATAAATAAGTCAAATTTAGTCTTGGCCGCAAAATCAATATTTCCACTCAATATTTAAGCCTAAATATAAAATATAATATTTTTAATAGTAATTTTTCTATAGGTACTACAACCCTCCCCCTACCCCTAAAATTAAACACCATCCTCATTGTTTCATTTGGTTTGATCACTTCTAGGAATTTGAAGGAAATGCTTCCTAGATTTCCTCTTCCATTTCCTAGGTAGCCTCCTCAGGGATAAAGTGCTTCCATTGTAGTTTAACCTAGTCTATGACTTGATTTGGGATTGAAGTTTCCCTCCTATTAAAAATTTGTAGAGGTTCTACCTAGAACTTTCCTTCTCGTTTGACTTGCACCACATTCGAGTTAATAACACCAGTGGCTCATGAAAATATTTATTCAGAAGCAATACATTAAATAAATTATACACTTTAATGTGGCCTAGTAATGCTAGTTGGTAGGCCACTAGTCCTACTCTAGCTAGTATTTCAAATGGTCCACAGAACCTGGGTACTATTTTAGCACAGATTCCCAATCTCAATGTTCTCTTCCTATATAAATTTTATATATTTTTTTTCCTCATTTTATAATTTTTGTGAATTATTATATGATCTACATAACATTTTGTCTTTAGATTTTGCCTCACCTTTATGACCATTTTTTCCATCTCTTTCAAGAGATCAGGTCCTAAAACTAATTTTTCCTCTAGTTGACTCCAACATAATGGAGTATGACATTTTCATCCATAAAGGACTTTGAAGGGATTCATTTTAAGAGATTCATAATAACTATTTTTATAGGAAAATTCAACTATATGTAAGCAGTGTTCCCATTTAGTGGGTTGATCCATCATGTGCATGGGAAGCATATCTTCGAGAATCTGGTTAGGTTTCTCAGTTATACATCTATTTGAGGATGGTAGGAAGTGCTAAAATTCAATTTTGTACTCATCCATGTGAAAAGTGCTTTAAAAAAATTGAAGCTAATTTTTTCATTTGTATCAGATATAACTATATCTAATACTCCATGAAGTCTAAAATTTCCTTTCATCAAAATTATATGAACAACTTTATTTGTTGATTAAACTAGTATAAGGTGCACTATTTTTCTCAATTTATCCACTACAACTAAGAATGAATCATGTTGTTTTCTAGATCTAGCTAGCCCTGTAAGAAAATCTAAAGAGAAAATTTCCCACTTCCATTCAAGAATTGACAAGGGGTTTACTACTCTAGTAGGGTGTTGGTGTTTCAATTTAACGGTTTGGCATTCCAAACACTTTTCTAAATATTTAACTACCCCTCCTTTCATTCGTAGCTAGTAAAATTCCTTCCTACGTGTTGCAATAACCTTTTAGTATCCTTGACGAGTCACAAAAGGATTTTTATGATGCTCATTTAGGATCAATTGCTTGAGTTCATGCACATTAGGAATGTAAATTCTATTTTTGAAGGTTAATGAATCATCTGTATCTAATGCATATTATGATTTTTCTGTTTAGCTAACTTCATTTATCATTTTTTCTTGTATTTGTCTATATATTTGATACTCTAAGGTTACTATTTTAATGTTATCCACAAAATATGTTCAAACACTGCTTCAGGAAATTCCATAAACTTGATTTTCACTTCTACTTAATGCATCTTCCACTTTATTGTTTTTCTTATGATATCTTCAATATCAAAATATAACTCACTTAGGAAAGCCATGCATCTTACATGTCTGGCATTGAGATATGGTTAGCTGAAAAGTACTTCAAGATTATATGATTAGTGATTAGTGTAAAATGTATTTCCTAGCAAATAATGACACCACATTTCTAAAGCATGTATTGCTGAAACCAAATCTAGATCATACACAACATAATTATTTTTATTATTCTTCAATTTTCTATATTCATAAGCTATTACATGGTTATTTTGCATCAACACCCCACCTATTCCTTCGAGGAAAGAGTCTATACATATTGTGTATTTTTTATTAGGATGAACAATTTTAAGTATAGGAGTTACAAATAATAAATATTTCAATGACTTGAAACTTTCTTGACACTGTTGGTTCCAAAGAAATTTGACTCCTTTTTCCTAAAAAAAAATTTATAGTATAAGAAAGGTTTGAGAAGCCTTCAATGAAGCTACGATAATAACTTGTAAGCCCCATAAAAGATATAATGTTTTCTATATCTTTAGGGACAATAAAATTAAGGATTTCTTTGACCTTTTCAAGGTCTATTGCAATAAATTCCTTTGAAATTACATGTGCCAAGTATTTCATATGATCTTGAGATAATTGACACTTAGTAAATTTATCACAAATTTGATGTTCCCTAAGTGTTTTCAACACTATTCTTAAGTTTTTTTTTATGATATTTGGGTATTTTTGAATAAAGAAAAATGTCATCAATGAAAATAGACATTAATTTATATAAATACTAGCAAAAATGATTGTTCAATAGGCACATGAATGTGGTTAGAGTATTTTTGAGTCCAAATGAAAGCACAACAAATTCGTAATTGGCATATCTAGTTCTTAAAGTAGTTGTATGTATGTTCTCATCCTTAAATCTCAGTTGATGGTAACTAGATCTTAAAGCTATCATGGAAAAGAAAATGACTTCCCTTACCTAATCAAACATGTCATCTATTATGGCTAAATGGTATTTGTTTTTATTTTCAGATTATTTAGCTATTTATAATAAGTAAAATTCTAAAAATACCATCTTTGTTCCTCACAAAAATACAATTTATCCCCAAGGTAAGACACTTGGCTTAACATATCTCTTATCCAACATTACTCGAAGTTGCATTTTCAATTCCATTACAACCATCCATAGGGTGGTTTTGACACCAGTGTTGCCCCAGGTACCATAGCCATAGTGAAATCAATAACTCTTTTGTGTGGAAACCAAAGAATTTCATTTAGAAACACATCCTTGAACTCTAGTACCACCTCCAAGTCATCTACAATCATAACTTTAGTTTCCTGTGACACATCTTCTATTTGTACTCTAAACAATATACAACCTTTTTTGATACGTATTTTCAACTATAAGGTTGATATTTTCCTTCTGGAAATTGGTGTAGGTCTCCCTCTAATAATTTGTACCTCTCCATCATATATGGTGCACGTGATTTTTTTTTCGAGGCAATTAACAATTGATCTATGCTTTTGTAACTAGTCCATTCATGAAAATACATCATAAGATCCTAGTTTCCTTGTGAAAATTGGTCTAGGTATCCCTCTAATAATTTGTACCTCTCTATCATATGTGGTGCAAGTGACAATTTTGTCCAGGAAATTAAAAATTGATCTATGCTTTTGTAACTAGTCCATTCACAACAATACATCATAAATCCTAGGGGTAAACCATCCAGGTTCATTGACGTTTTACATCCATTCAAATTAATAGGGTACTCTTTAACTAACATGGTAATTTTTCTTTTAGTATTAGTTGGTAATTACCCCAGCCAATAATTTTATATTTTTCCATGTTCAACTTACATTTGTTCACTATTTTTGGATTGACATAACTTAAAATGTTCCATGGACCTACTAAAATGGAAGAGGTTGGTATGTTACCTTCTATTTCGATAAAAGTAGAATGTTGCTTTGCTTGGTGATCTTACATGGTTGCATTAATTCTAGGAATGTTTTGTGTACATTGAGAAGGGCTTGAATTGATTTAAAATTGTATGGGAAACTCTGAAGTAGGTGAGGCTCTCCACAACCCCATCATTTCAATGGTTCCTTTTCTTTTACAATAATTCCTTTACTATCAAATCTTGACCCTTTCTAAGATTGATTCTTGTATTACTGATTATTATTCTTATTAAAATTTCTATATTGGTGACTTTTACCATAATTTTTAATGGAAGAATATTTAGACCTTTTCTTAATGGTAGAAATTTTACTTTTTTCATATTTGTGTTTAGGATTTTGAGTTTTCAGTCATTTTCTTAGATTGTTGATAATAACTTCTTGCCTTAGTAACTCCATCCATAGTTTTTGGGTTGTCACGCTCATTTTTTTTCTTTGAATGAAAGGGGAGGGAAACTTATAAAATAATAAACTTTACCTTTCATTGAGAATGTAGGGTACATGTTGTAGGAGATGGCGAATTTTGTAACAAGTTCATCCATGGTCATATGATCTTGTTTTAGCTCATGATTCAATTATTTTTCTCTATCAACATAGGATTTTTCGAAACCACTTTTATCTGAAATATTTTTGAAAATATTTTTGAATCTCTTCTTAGCATAGGGATGCCTTTCCTTGCAGCTAATAAGTGGCTATCCTAACTTCTAAATTGATAAGATACTAATACAATTGAAAGTATTTATTCATATTTAACAGCCACACCTCCACCGCTTCCTGTAATTCAACATCAAATGTCAGGTATAATATTTTTAACATATCCCTACAACTCTACTTTTTGTTTCTTCCCTTGACCAGGTGTAATTGAGGGCACTTCAAATGAATTGTGTTTATTTTATGCTTCATCTTCAGGTATAATGACCTCAATCTCATCCACGATGTCTGGATTTTTCATCTTGTAGGAATCTTGCCTATCCTCTTCTTCTGTAGTTGGTCCTACCGTTTTCATATTGGGTTTATTACTTAAATTATACATGAGACTTTCTTTCTCCACACTAGATTTCAATAAATTTTCATTGTTTTGCTTGATACTGAATAATTCTAGTTTAAGGCCTCTTACAATTTCCAACAGTTCCATTGTATGAGATGATGCTTCACCTCCCAGTTACACCCATATTTTTCTACTGAAGGAGGTGTTGCATATGGTTCTATGATCACTAGTCTCTTCTTTGCTCCATACTCTATGTAAAATAAACGTTTATTTTTGTTAAATTCTAGCTGTGATTTGGCCCATAGACCTTGGTGTTCTAACCTCACTCAGATACCACATGTAATATACCCCAAATTCATACTAATGTTTTTCTTTGTTCATTATCATTAAGTTATTGTTGGATTAATATCATGATTGTGTGTATTGACCAACTATTTTCTTTTATATGTAGTGCATGCATGTTTATTCTGACTTCATATTGTTACCTCATGGCCAATTTGTTTACACCTTATTGCAAGAAGGGCTAGATCCCAACAGCTTCTCATAATATTTTTAATGATAATACTCATACTTAGGTGAAAGTTTAAAACTTAAAATTAATAAGGTGGATTTTCGATCATATCAACATGCCATGCCATCCTATGTGATTATTTGGTTGTTTTATGATATGTTGTTGGGGTTCTTTACGAGTTTATACTCATATTGGACCCATGATCACTTGGTTAAGAAGTTTTATGAGAGCGACCCATGACGTTAAATTTGAAAGTTGATATACCATACCATTACACTGTTGTTTCAACCTTAGCCTTGGAAACTAATGTGCCTTACCTAGGTAAAAATGTGGCATGTGAAGATGGCTACATGGATTCCCTATAGTATTTGACCATGAACCACACACATGAATTGTGAGAAAGGGAAAAATTAGATCAGTTTAGGTGATCCAACAGTGTGATATGTCCTTGGTGTTTTGGTTAGGGTTACTAGCCCTTTCCTTTGTCATTCTTTTTGTTGGTCTTAGCCACCAAGGGATCTACAATTGAAATGAGGGTTTTTTTCTCATACCATTTGGCTTCCCTTATACCGTTCCCTCCATAAATGTTTGTACCTATTCACCTTGTGGAAGATAGGTTATATCAGATAATTTGGTGGCTTTCAGAGGCTTATAAAAAATAAAAGTATGGTATGACTATGAAGATAATAATAGTTAGTGGATATCCCCTCTGATTACAAGGAATTGTTAAATGCTCTTTTTCTTTTAAATATCTCATTAGATAGAATATTTTTTCTATTTGATAGGGTTATTAGCCTCTTGTATAAGTCCTTGGAAACTCGTAAATAACATAGACCTTCCATCCTCCGATTTAGGGTTTTCCCTATCTCTAATATTGGATGCTCCTTATTATTCACTATCTAATTTCATCCAAAAAAAAAGCATTTCAACTCAGTACCTTTTGGTATGGTATAGTTATTCACTAAGCGAGGGTTTCCACCTTAGGTAAATCAGAGAGGTTTTTATTTGTTCCCCTTTTTTTTCTTCTTTTGCATTTGTTTTTCTCTAGGGATTTACCATCATTTATATTCCTTTTCACATTACCCTCATTCTCCTCGTGCAGACCTAGTATGGAGTTTACTATGGATTCCTTGACAATAATTTCTATTAAGTATCATAGTTGCAAGAGTTTATTACACCGCTAAGGTGATTTTTTCCCTTCTCTTTAAAGTCGTCACTTTGCTTTGAATTTTTTCAGCTCTTATTGAACCTCTTCTATATTTGTGTTACGTAATATTTACCTTCATAATCATGCCTTTCTCTCAAGATAGATTATTTTTTCTCCGTTTTCTACATGTTCTCTTACTTGTTTACTCTTGCAAGGAGATTGACATGGTTATTTTGCCACATAAATTAATATAACGTTTTTTTCATTTGAGCCTCAACTATTAAGAGGAGTTTATTTATTTTCTTATTAATATGTAGTTTGTTATATGGTAATACCACTTGTGGCAAGTAGTCTAGGCTTTTAAGCATTTTTCACACTTCATTATAGTGAATTCCTATAAGGAGAAAGTAGTCTGGTTGTTATTAGATTTGTGACTTGAGGTGTCCACGTCATGGTGGTTGCTATAGGCCTAACTTATGATAATAAATTTTAATCATAAAAAAAATTCAATTTTAGATTTTTTTAATATATATGTTTCTTCATTATTATTAATTTATTAATTCTTTTATTTGAATTTTTATTTATTTTTTAATAATGTTATGAAAAATAAAAATTAATAATAAAAATAAAATTATTTTTTAATAATAATAAGATTAAATAAAATTTTAAATAATAAAAATAAATAAAATAAAATTAATTTTATATAAACTAATAAAAACATTTTTAATCTTAATCTTATAATATAATATATAATATAAAATTCACGTCATTATATAATTAATTAAAATTTTATTATTATTATTATTATTATATGAATAATAATGATATATATTAAATAACAGAAAAGTTAAAAATAATATTATTAACAAGGCGGGCTGTGGGGCGGCTAGTCCCTGCCATATGCTCTTGTTGCAGCAAGAAAGAGGTCAGCGTTGTACTTGATTTGGCTCCATCAACATGATGGATGCGGAAGAAGTGGAAGATAATGTGTGCAGCAGGTTTGGGCAAGTTTGCATGGCCTACTGTACCATTAAATGGAACTCACGAAGGTGCGACCTATTGCATAAAGGATAATGCACTAAAAAGGAAATCCATATGGATGTCGAGTATTCATTGGAAATCACTGCATGAATCAGTAGACCCACCCCGGAAGCATGGTCTAGTGAATCGTCTCAAGTGGTAACAAAACAAGACCATTCCATGATTAGCACTTAAATTTTCAGCTCATGCTAACAGTTTACTGTATTCAGATTAAAACTTGAACAACAAAAAATGAAAAGCTTTAACTTACTCTCAAAACTTCTAACGTGATGTATATTCAGATACCGAAACTCATCAAACTAAAGAAGTAGGAACAACAAAAGCTAAATAGATTGTCAAACCTGTTACTGCTTTTCATATTTCTTAAGAAGTTATCATGCTAGAAAAAACTGAACTTTGACATTATTCCTATGCTCTGCTTTTGTAATTGAAGCAGATGGTCATGGGTTACAATATAATTTGACTAAATCAGTTTGCATGGAAACTTGTGCTAGAGGTGGAAAGCCAAAGGTATGTGAGTCTTCTTGGGATCTGTGTGCTCATATTTTACACTCACGCATTGCGCTCAGACCTTTGTTGCCATGGAAAAACTTGTACTTTTTCATTTTATTAAGAAACATAAAGGTACATGTTGTATGTGCATTACAACACTCAAAAAAGGTCTGCCTACTGAGAAACAACAGAGAGTTGACTCCACTAAGAGCTTAAAAGATGGGTCGAAGGACTAGTGTCTTTCTAATACATATTTTTCAAATAAAACGGGCTTTTAAGCTCCCATCAACTGTCACCAAAGACGTAAAACATTAAATTGACAACATCCATAAAAATTGAAATCAATATCTTTGGGCTTAAAAACACAAAGTGGCTGCTAGCCATTACTCACATAGTGAATGCATTATCGCTGCTATAGTTGAATTTTTCAATCAGTTTGGATTTCCAATGAATGAACCTACAAAGAACAATCCACAAATTCCTTCACTCAATCAATCTACAGTCAACTCAGTTAGGCTTCTATGTTATCTTGTGACGCAGTAATATGTCATCTGTCTACTATAACATCTGTCATGCATGTAAAATTATTTTAAAATCATCCAGCAATTATGATATTAAGTTGCAGAAGCATAAGAAGCAATCGACCCTGTTCCAGCGAAATATTAAAGCTAAATAATAAGGTACTTTCAGATTTGTATTACCTCCTTTCTTTGGGGCCAACCTGATGCAGGTGCATGCCACTCAGACAGAAAAAAAGCCGGAAGTTTCTAAGTTTTCTAGTTAAAAAATAGGATAAAAATAAAACATGTTAATTTTTTTCTTAAGTAGGATAAGATGGAGAAAAAACATGCTATCTTTTCATAAAATAGCTAAATTATAAAAAAAGCCTAAATTGCCTTGTAAAAGCTTCTTTTATAAGAGGCAAAATTATCTATGTGAATAAAACAAAAAAGGATTGGGCCGCCAAGATCAGAGAGGCGATGCCAGTGTTCTGGAAAAGCATTTTTTCTCTCATGTATGACTCCAGAGAGGGATACACGTTGTGTGTGTGAGCAGTAGGGAGAATGGAATAGAATCGTTGTTCTTCAATTAAAAAACAGTCCTTGAATTATTATGATGATGCGTTCTGCGTAAAGCAACAAACTGATGTAATTATTATACAATAGAGACTGTATTTAATTATGGTTCAATCTCTGAATTGTGAGAATCACAGTGAATTTTTATTGCATGGACAGCGGGGCTGTAATGGTGGATTGCACGAATAATAAATGTGGGCTCATTGAACCCTCAGCTTAAACCTGTGTAAAATTGTATGGAGCGCGCACCATAACCACGATAAAGGCTGGGTATGATTATAATTGTTGCATGTGAAAATTGTAGTGCGTATTCAATCTACTGTGCGTACATTTATATGTCTGTTGTTGTATTGTTAAGACTGTGTGTGCACATTCTAATTACTGTATGCGGCATATTCATGGATTGCTAACAATTTTTTTATAAGTTTTCCACCCAAATGTGTGCGCCTACCTTATATCACCGCCAGTTAAGTTGTTGTGTGCATTGATATCCATCACATGAAACCGCAGTTGTATCATGAGTTTAAACTATAATTGTTGTGGATCTGTCCATGCATATATACTGTGGAACGTAGTAAAAGATCTTCGGTTTCTCATACATAGTTTGGTATGTAAAGGAATTTAATTCCAAACTGAATTGGAAGGGCTTGTAAATTTTACACTAGAAGAATTTATTAGTTTGATGACTGATGATCTGAGGAAAGATCCAAGGGAGAGAGAGATGGATATTGCAGATATTTCAATCAAATTGGAGAGATTGTCATTAGAGCCAGCTTCCGGTCCATCATTAGTGGTATCAGAGCTAGCAACTGACATAGAATTGAATCTCAAGTGTAGGAGAAGGATGTCATAATTGGAAGAGGATGAGGACGTGGTGGAAGAGGACAGCCTCTTGCGAACGCTGAAATAATGGAAAGCATAGAAGAGCTGCGAGCTAGATTGGATGCGTTAACCTCAGACAGGAACATAGATGATGGAGATGTCAGTGACCCCGAAGTTGAAGCTAGAGAGGAGGAAGCTGTACAGGTTACTCCTGAGATAAGGTTCTTTCAGTCAGTGTTGAAATCCACAGCCAGGCCATGGAACCAATTAGTGTCGATCTACCAAGGAGGACTGAATCGAGAAGAATTGATCGACTGGATTAATAACATGGAGAAATTCTTCGATTATGAAGAAACAGAAGATGAGAAGAAGGTAAATTTTTCTGTCACCAAATTAAAAGGCCATGCAGCACTCTCGTGGGATGGTGTGCAGGCGGAAAGGAGAAGACTGGGTAAGCAGCCAATCAAGAATTGGAGCAGAATGGTAGCAAAGTTAAAAGGTAAGTTTTTGCCTAGTAATTATCAGCAAACATTATTTAGGCAAATGCAAAATCTTAGATAGAGAGCTTTAACAGTGAAAGAATAGACAAAAGAGTTTTATAAGGTTAGCATAAGAGTTGGAGAAGCCCAAGACACAGTTGAGAAGGTGGCTAGATATATGAATGGCCTCAGAATGGACATTCAGGATGAGATAAGTTTACTATCTCCTAAAACAGTAGAGGAAGCTTATAAGATAGCACTGAAAGCTGAGGAAAAACTCATGAGGAAGCATTCTACCAAAGGGAGAGGGACTTTCAGAGGAAAAGAAAGTCAAGGTGGTAGTGGAAGATCTACAGCACCTGCACAAGGAGCTAGCAGTAGCTCAACCCAACATGCATCCACAGGAGGTGATGCAAGAGGTAGAGGGAGTTTTTCTAGAGGAAGAGGAAGCAGAGGAGGAGGCAGAGAAATAAGATGTTACAGATGCAATAAGCTAGGACATAGAGCTTTTGAGTGCCCAGAGAGTGCAGAAATAAAGCAAAGGAATGCAATTGTGGCTCCAGCTAAGGAAGAGGCACCAGTGGCAGCAGTAACAGAAGAAGTGAATACACCAGAAAGAGGAGAGTCTCTGGTACTTAATAAAGTTTTACTTAACCCATCAAAGGAAATAGCTGAACCGCCACAAAGGAAGGCTTTATTTAGGACAGTATGTAAAGTGCAAGGAAAATGTTGCCAAATGATAATTGATAGTGGCAGCACTGATAATTTGGTTTCTACAGAAGTAGTGGAGAAATTGACCCTAAGGACAATGAAGCATCTAACACCTTATAAAGTGTCATGGCTGAAAAAGGGACATCAACTGCTAGTAAGTGAACAGTGTGAAGTAGAATTTCAAGTGGGTAAGTATAAAGATAAAATTGTTTGTGATGTGATGCTTATGGACGTGTGTCACATATTGCTTGGATGACCTTGGAAATATGACAGAGCAGCCATGCATGATGGGAAGAGAAACACCTACAAGTTTGGAAAGGATGGTGTCAATCATAGATTGTTGCCTTTGCAGGAAGATGTACCAAGCCAAAAGACTGATTCAAAAACTCTGTTATTTGGAGGAAAGGAGTACTTGGAGCAGATGATGGATGTTGTTCATATCAATGATGAGATAGCAAGATCTCAGAAGGAGATGAAGACGAAGGAGTCTAATCAGGATGTTGATATAGAAAGAGAACAACCAACTCATAGTTGGTCAAGCACTGGCGAAGGTATGGAAAGTTGTGTGAAGTTTCCAAAATATGCTCCTAATGAAGTTATTGAATTGTACATGAAACTAGATCTTCAGAGAAGAGAACTGGAGAGACAGAGGACTTATGCAAAAGTAAATTTGCTGAGGAAACAAGGAAAGGAAGTTTTCATCAAGGACAGTCATGAAGCAGAAGATGGTAAGAAGGCGAGACTAGCTGACAGTATCATGGTAAATACAAATCAGCATGCTGAAATATTGCCAGAGAAAGCTGAGGAGAAAGTGAGTGAAAATTTTTTGAGTCCTGAAAAGGACTTGAAGCTGTAGAGAGAAAAGTTGGTGACTGAATCGACAAATAAGATCAGTGTGTCTTGTGATTTTAATGCTAACAATTTGATTGTGTTTATAGGTGATGAGACAAAGTATGTTGCAGAGGGACAGGAAGCTTGGGAGGTAGTAACATCTATGGCGGCACCGGCAGCAACATCTATGGTAGCAGCTAAATTAACAGAAATTGGGAACAACAGTAGTAATCTGGACATAGAAATTGAAGAAATATGGCAGCTGATGATGCAGCAATCCAAATGGAGGAAAATAGAAATGACGGCAAGTAAGATCAATCAGGACTCGAACCTGATTGACAGGAAGAATAAAATGGAGGAAATGACAACAGAAATGCGGCAGCAGCAAAGAAATAAAGCATTTGGACGGTTGCAGAACAAAGTGTGGGACCCTGGAAGACAAGAACACGGACTAAAATGCATGATCAGGAGATCATGATCATTTTCAACCTTGGGAGTCGGATGCAGGTGCATGCCACTCAGACAAAAAAAAAGTAGGAAGTTTCTATGTTTTCTAGTTTAAAAATAGGATAAAAATAAAACATGTTAATTTTTTTTTTTAAGTAGGATAAGATGGAGAAAAAACATGCTATCTTTTCATAAAATAGCTAAATTGTAAAAAAAGCCTAAATTGCCTTGTAAAAGCTGCTTTTGTACGAGGCAAAATTATCTATGTGAATAAAACAAAAAAGGATTGGGCCGCCAAGATCAGAGAGGCGATGCCAGTGTTCTGGAAAACCATTTTTTCTCTCATGTATGACTCGAGAGAGGGATACACGTTGTGTGTGTGAGAAGTAGGGAGAATGGAATAGAATCGTTGTTCTTCAATTAAAAAACAGTCCTTGAATTATTATGATGATGCATTCTGCGTAAAGCAACAAACTGATGTAATTATTATACAATAAAGATTGTATTTAATTGTGGTTCAATCTATGAATTGTGAGAATCGCAGTGAATTTTTATTGCATGGTCAACGGAGATGTAATGGTGGATTGCATAGATAATAAACGTGGGCTCATTGAACCATCGGCTTAAACCTGTGTAAAATTGTATGGAGCGCGCACCATAACCACGATAAAGGTTGGGTATGATTATAATGCATGTGAAAATTGTAGTGCGTATTTAATCTATTGTGCATACATTTATATGTCTGTTGTTGTATTGTTAAGACTGTGTGTGCGCATTCTAATTACTGTCTGTGGCATATTCATGGATTTCTAACAATTTGTTTATAAGTTTTCCACCCAATGTGTGCGCCTACCTTATATCGCCGCCAGTTAAGTTGTTGTGTGCATTGATATCCATCACTTGAAACCGCAGTTGTATCATGAGTTTAAACTATAATTGCTGTGGATCTGTCCATGCATATATACTATGGAACGTAGTAAAAGATCTTCGGTTTCTCATACATAGTTTGGTATGTAAAGGCATTTAATTCCAAACTGAATTAGAAGGGCTTGTAAATTTTACACTAGAAGAATTTATTAGTTTAATGACTGATGATCTGAGGAAAGATCCAAGGGAGAGAGAGACGGATCAATCAAATTGGAGAGATTGTCATTAGAGCCAGCTTCTGGTCCATCACAACCTACTTCATGAATGAATTGCAATTCGACAGGCAGCACCAGTCCTTGGATCGTGCCACCAGAGGTTCATGCACTCACTAAAAACAGTTCGATGGAGCAGAATGGACAGTCGCTCCTTACTTATGCAAGTGCAGAGTGTGATGCAGGTGCAGAGTGTGTGAGTGCATACCCCGGGAAGGCACTATGTGTAGTGAATGAAGGCTATGTGCATGCGACCATAGCTATGTTGGCGATACCTCCACAACAAGAGTGATTTACTACTGCTTGTTATACGCAATTCACCTTTCGAGGGTCATACGCCTTAGCCATACAAGATTCACATAAGTAACTGGCATAGCCATACAGCGAGACACAACAAGTCATATCCTTACAGAGCCAGTGCACCATACATAAGCACCAGACATAGCCAGTCATAGCCAGTCATAGTAGACATATAGAAAGCAGATGACATAGCGGCCTTACATAAGTAACAGTCATAGCCTTACAGTGATACAAAAACAGTCATAGCCGTAGAGCTTATTGATTGACAGAGTACATCTCTATAGCTTGGTCCGGCTAAAAATATAGAGAAACAAGAGAAGAGAAGCTGTGGTACTCATCTGGTCGATTCCTATCTGGGTACTGGACCCAGAGCCGACAATGCAAATTCTAAAACTGCCTTGCATGGTTCCTTTGCCTGGTTCCTCTGCCATTTCTGATAAACCGATGGAAAAAGATGATGAAAATGTATGGCTGAGAGATAACAATTAGGAACCTGCTCATGCACAATAGTAAAAGTAGTCAGATACAGAACATGGCCAAGACAAAGATTTCAGGGATCAACCAGCCAGCAATGCCAAGACGAGGATTTCAGGGGTCAACGAGCCAGCGATGCAGAGTATTTTTCGTCTCCAATCCTTGAGAAAGGAATTGAGCCGACGACTCCCAAGGAATAAACAATCGAAAGCCCCTTACATGATAAGGGCAGCTCTGATACTATTTGGTCTATTCTGATCCCAGTACTAAAGCCAATGACTTGATCACAACAATGGAGCCATGCAGGAATGACGAACATAAAGCCAATAATGCAAAAATTGTGCATACGACTCCGAAGGCTGAACAGACCATGGAAACCCCAACTGAAGAAGATCCTGAGTTCGCAACCATTAGAGAATCATTCTATGATGTTGAAGCTCCTAATAATATGCGGAGATATGATGTAGGTCAAGAGGACAACTCTCACACAACAATGGAACCACCGAGGAATGATGAACTTAAAGGCAATAATGCAAATTCTAAAACTGCCTCTCCTGATTCTTCTCCAGTCCCTAAGAAAGAAATTGTGCAGACAACTCTAGAGGTTGAACAGACCATCGAAACCCCATTCACGAAGATCCAATCATGTATGGTTGAATGTGGCCTCGATTTCTAGCTTACAACTTTTGAGAACAATTTTTGTTAGATGGCTAGTCAGCTTGTTCTTCTATATAAATTCAAGGTGGATGTGAAGACTACCATCACGATAACCAATCTGAGGTAATTATATTCTTTATTTCTAAACTAGCTTCTGTACTTATTCTATTATGTTTCTAAACTAGCTTCAATCCAGCTACTACCAAAATATTATGTTTCTAAACTAGCTTCAATCGAGCTACTACCAAAATAAGAAACAAGAATGAGTATATTTTCTTGTGGGATCGGCGAGCAGGGGAAAATTGAGATTTGATTTGGAAATCAAAGCTCCCTCGCGTGCTCAAGATTCTTTTGTACTTCTTCTATTCTGGGACTGAAGGTTGTAAGTCTTCACTTCACCAAGTGGGAGTGCAAAAGTGCAGAACAAGTGCAAAAGTGGACAACAAACAAATGCAAAAGTGCAGAACAAACGAGGCAATAATCCATTTTATTAACAGGATGAGGCAATAATCCATTTTATTACGAGGATGAACTAGAGGGGAACAGGTCCTATGTGCTAGCCAACGAGGTGTTACAAAATAACGAGATGGCAGTACGAGATGGGAGTACCATGTAACGAGATGGCAGAGAGCAAGCAATCAACCAACTTCGATATTGCATTTGGTTGCATTCGGTACCTCCCATAACATTTAATGCTTCGAACTAATACTAACATTAGTTTCACACTTTCAAAATGCAAATAAAATGTAAATGAAACCGTTGAATATAATGAATATAGTATATAGGTTGGCCTCCCCGCCTCGGGATGAGGGAAAATAACATGGTACATACAATGTACTAAAAAACTTTCAATATACGTCATCAACGGTCATTAAGAAACAACTCACAAGCAAGTTAACTAATGCTATCATCGAGGTTTTTGATTACTAATCCCTGACCATTGCTAGATGGCACAGACTAATAAGAAAAATGTATATTTATAATTAAAAGATGATGAATTCTAGATTCTCTAAAACATTCTAGAATGGTTTTTTAACCCTTCAAAGGAATAAAAAAAGAGAGAATATGTATTTAGTGGACGCCATTTTACATCTTTGCCACATTCTACTTCAGTAGATGATTACAACGATTTTTTTTTTCTCTTTTTCTTTTTGCACAAATGAATAATTTATCGTGTAATGTTTTATTTTCCCGAGAATACTGAGAGATTGGGGAAGAGTTGATATGATAAAATGAATTCAGAAAATTTGATTATGATTAAGGCTAAATTCTATATTGACCAATTAATCACCGAATCAAATTCAGACGTGGATGACAACACCAACCTGATATGAATTTTAGTTCTTTTAAAAGCTATTGTTATCGTTTTAAAATTAGTGCCGGAATTTTGAAAATAATTAAAGACACTCATCGCGGCAGCTGGAGAAGGACGAGTAGGTCCACGCCTGCGAAAGCTTTAAGTAGACAATATGATTTCATGGTACTCTCGGAGCTGTTTTTCAAAGGGATCACAGGACAGATAGAAGCGATGTTTTCTTTTGCAAAAACCCAAAGATAGAGAATATGCATATAGTGCAGAGAATCGTTCATGTCACTTCACACGTTTCCATATTCTTTTTCACTATATGATTGCAATAATGCAGAGGGAAATTGTTACTTTCACGTTGTAAGCGTCTGACTACTTTATCATACAACCTGTAGAAATAATCACAAAAACATTAGGGTTTGGTCATTTTAGGGTTTATATCGAAGATTTTCGATGGCGCTGGCTTGAATTCAGCACCCTGTGATGATGCTTGAATAGACAAGTTTGTATAATGCGTAATCAGATAATAGATTCGAAATAACCGACTTTAACAGCTTTTGAAGTCGTCGTTTTTAAAGTTATTGTAGGAATTCGGAACGAAAAATAGAAGAATGTAGACCCATCTCTGTGAAGCTTTAAGTAGACAAGATTAGTGGACATAGTTGTTTCTGGAATCCGCAGTGCATATTTCAATGCTAACTCCATCGTTTTTACATTGTTCTCGCAGCAATTCGTGTTATTTTTGGCAGAAAGAAAGGCGATGCTTTCTTTTAGAAATATCCGAAGAGAATATCGATTTATGATCGCTTATGTCCCGTCCTATGTTTTCCTTCATTAGTAATTATTGTGCCTAGAATCTAAGGGACGGTCATCCTTCCCCATTGTGACGACATAATGATTTGAATTACAAAAGAATGGATGCCGTTAAAAGACATTCAGATGCATGCAACCAAGGAGAAATACATTGGAAATGAACTAGAACCTTCAAACAGTCGGAAAAGATACTTTGATATAGAATAATAAAAAATGTCGTGTAGCCCTAATGTTCAGTGAAATAATCATAACGGATACTTGTTATCATTAAAATTTAAAATTCTAGAACATTGCTCCGAGGATCAGTTGAGAAAAGATGTTTTAAGAACAATGAATTCCCTAACCTTACCTAACCATTTTTCCAAAATTAAGTATTACAATTTATATTAATCAATACTAAGCCAATTCTGGTGAATGAACTAATCCTACCTTGATAGGGACTCGTAAAAACTTATTTATTTTCCTATTAATCTGCAATTTATTATATGAAAATACCACTTGTAAGAAGCAATGCGACTGCTACTAGATTTATAACTCACTCCAATACCGGTGCTTGTTTATGGCTTTCATTCACATTTTATGATAGCGAATTTCAATAAGGAGAATAAAGTGCCGATGATATTGGATTTGTCAAAGAGTTTGATGATTGTTATAGGTTTTGAGTTAGGCTTTTAATTCACATTTTATGATAGTGAATTTCAATAAGGAGAATGAAGTGCGGATACTATTGGATTTGTGAATGAGTTAAATGATCGTTATAGGTTTTTAATTTATGTTTTAGTTTATGGTAACCAGTTTAAAATGGGAAGGAACAAATTTTAATTTTTAATTTTTTTTATTATTGAATTAATGAATTGTATTTATTTATTTTTAATATTATGATAAAAAATAAAAATTTTATTTTTAATATTATAATAAAAAAATAAAACTAATATTTTAATTAATAATTTTATTTTTAATATATGATAAGAATTAAAAAATTTATTTAAAAAATGAATATTAAATTTAACATAATATATTATTAAATAAAATAAATATTAAATTTAACTTGATGTAATTTAATCTTTAAATAAATTTCTGAGTTACATAGTCTATGAATAATAAATTTGTGGGATATGGGTATATTCTTAAATTTGATTTAGAATGTTTTTTTGGCCATCACCGTGTAGGTCCAGAAAAAGTTGAAGTTGATGTAACAAAAGGGAGCTCACAATATTTGAATTCATATCACAACATTTGAATTCATATCGCAACAAGAATTAATTTCAAATTAAATCGAGTAGATCTACGTCTGCCAAGCTCTACCTGGAAACTTTGAGTACATACTGCACCAGCTTTTAACAACACACATAGAATGAGAATTTTTCTTTCTGCTAATAGCCCAAGAGAGAATATATATTTAGTGGATGTCATTTCACATGTTTGCCATGTTCTCTTTCATCCATATTCTTCTTTCCACACATTAATATTTTATTGTGTGATGTTCCTATTTTTTATTATTATCTATTTTCTATTCCAAGAATATTGATACATTAAAATAATTCACAAAATTTGATCCAAACATGATGGTGATTAAATTTCATGTTAATCCATTAGTTACTCAATCAAATTCAAACTTGGATGATAAAACCAACTTGATATTAATTATAGTTCTTTTGAAATGAGCGAGGGAATATTGAAAAAAAAAACAGCCGGATTCAATGTATGAGATATCATCCTAGTAGGAGAAGGACGAGTAGATCCACAACTGTGAAGCTTTAAGTAGACTCCATGATTTACATAGTACACTTGGAGCTATTTTCACACGGTCGATTAGACCACAGAGAGAAGGAATTTTTTTTTTTTTTTCGTTTTTTCTTGTTTTTCTGTTTTCAAAATAATAGTTAATGTCACTTCACATGCTTGCATATTATTTTGCAGAACATTATTGCAATCATTTAGAGGGAAATTGTTACTTCCACGTTGTAAGCACATGACCACTTTATCATCCAACTTGTAGAAGTAATGACAAAACTGTAAGGCAGATAATCGTTAATGTCACTTCACATGCTTGCATATTCTTTCGCAGTACATTATTGCAATAAACTAGAGGGAAATTGTTACTTCCACGTTCTAAGCACATGACCACTTTATCATACAACTTGTAGAAGTAATGATAAAACTGTAGGGTTTGGTCATTTTCAATACATACACCAGGTTTTATCTATGTTTGTCACTTCAGATTTCGAGTGCTCCTCCCCAACTCAAGCAAAAGGGCATTCTCATAATCTGATACACAGGAGAAAGGTCAATTTCTGTCATATCCCAAAATCTACAATAGTAATAAGTTCACGACATACGGAGTGCTGACTTGACTTTGGCTCCTAGTGATGATTACTTGAATAGAAATATTTATATGATGCGTATACATTGTAATCAGATTCAAATTAATCACCTTAACAGATTTTGAGGTCATCATTTTTAAAGTTACTGTACGAATTTCGGAAGAAAAAATATAAGTAAACCCATGTCTGTGAAGCTTTAAGGAGACAAGATTAGTGCCCGCAGTTGTTTTAGGCATGCTCAATGAATATCCTAATGCCAAGTTCATAGTTTTTATATTGTTGTCAGAGCAATTGGTGTTATTTTTTTTATATTGTTGTCAGAGCAATTCGTGTTATTTTTCACAGAGAGACGGTGTGAGAATATCCAATCATGATCGCTCTTGTCTTGTTCTATGTTTTTTCTCACAAATAAATATTGCGCCAAGAATATAAAGGACAGTCATCCTTACCCATTGTGAACATATATTGCTTTGAATTGCAGAGAATGGATGTGGTTAAAATACACTCATATCCACGCAACCAAGGACAAATACGTGGGCAATCCACTTGAACCTGCACAGTAGTTGGATGATACTTTGATATAGAATATTAAAAAATGTGGCGTCGCCCTAAAATCCAGTAATGTAAGATTCCAGTGAACGAATCATGGATACTGAT
>APFE031144370.1:24442-49232 GCA_000404065.3 Pinus taeda
GAAAAAATATTGGAATAGTTATGTAAGTGAATATTTATTAATAAATAAATAAATAAACTAGTTGTATGTACTTGGGAATACAACACCTAGGAATGAGACTCTTGCCAAAGATAGAAAATAAAATCTCATTGGTAAATGAGATTGGATAGTTATTTCATGAAAATATTCTATATGAGATTCTATATAAGCTTAACAGATGGGAGAGAAAGATACATTAAGATGCTTAGCGGGAGAAATATGTTAATCTTAGAAAAAACATAGAGAGACTTTTATGGAAAATTTAGGAAATTTACTCTCAATTAGAAGTGCACTATACACACTATTATTAATTGGTTCTCCCTATTCATTTTGTATGTCTGAAATGATTTTTTTATTTCTCATTCAACAATATAGTTCTCATATACATGTACATATATATTGTCTCATGATCCATAAAAGTTCTCGTTGTTCACAACTACTTGAATATGAGTATAGGTTTAGAACTCCATAATGTTTGAATTTGATAGGTTTCCATTTGAGTTCAAACCTAGGTAGCTTATAGATAGACCTTAACAAAGTAAAATGGTATTAGGATTTAACATTATGATTGATGTGACCTTTTCTATTGGGAAATCTATTTAGGTCTATTATCATTGAATGCACACACAAGTTCTTTTAAATAATACATAACTTACAAGAAAAATCTTCTTGTATAATTATTATATCAACCCACATATAAGTTTAGAAGATGGATTCTATCTGTAGCTTTTCTATTCCATGTTTCCTACCTAGTTTCACTACATGAAATTAACACTTTATTTTCTAGTCTTGCAATGCCTCATGCATTCCTACATTGTGAAGGATTTGTTTGCTTTTTCAATGTTCCAACAACATATCCATAATTTATACCCACACAATTAAGATTATCTTTGGCTTCACATAATAATACATAGGTTTGATACCCCATCGGCTATTCTATCTTCTAATTCATCTGCATGCAATAATATTTATTAAGAATATATTATCACTTTCCACTACACCAAAGTTAGAATTATTGTCTCCCACAACCAATATTTGCAATAATTTTACTTTTTGTTGTCTTGAAAATTATAAGAGGGACTCAAAGTTTTGTACATGCATTATTTCATATATATACAAATTCTTACTCAACTAAATATTTTATTATTAGAAAAAATAATAGCAATTCCATCAAAACAAAATCATCTACTTATCTTACTAGTATAAATTCCCTTGGAAACTATGGGAAAAAGAACATTCCTCCCAACTAATGAGTTGCACTCCTTGCAATTCCCCTTGATATTAGGCTTATTAATTCCTCTCTAGTTTCTTAATAGTCCTTAAACTTCTACCATTTAGTAATATTTATTATTTTCCTTCCCAAGAGTTTTTTCTAGCTGCATCCTACTTTTAAAGCCTTTCCACCTTTTCTGCTTCACCTAGGCTTTTTTTAAAATAGGAGAAATTCCTTCATAAGAATGTCTGTCTCTCTAACTATACTTATTCTTATATTTTCACCCAACACAAAATTCTCTCCATCTATTGTTATCTTTCCACCCAACATAACATTTCTCTCTTGTTATGCTGTTTCCTAGTGGAAATATTTCTCCTAGGAATTTTGGGAAGTTTATAACCACGGTGAACTCTATCTTTTTCTTCTTTTCTGTCCAGAACTTGGAATTAACAACTTAACATTTTATTGGATAGCAAATAATCCCAAAATACACACATTTTGTTTCCCACATCATTTCCAAGAGATATAAACATTTATTTATTACAAAATTTATTTATATAAATAAGTCAAATTTAGTATTGGCCCCAAAATCAAGATTTCCACTCATTTTTTATGCCTAAATATAAAATATAATATTTTCAATAGTAATTTTGCTACAAGTATTACAACCCTCCCCCTACCCCTGAAATTAAACACCATCCTCATTGTTTCCTTTGGTTTGATCACTTCTAGGAATTTGAAGGAAATGCTTCCTACATTTCCTCTTCCATTTCCTAGGTAGCCTCCTCAGGAATAAGTGCTTCCATTGTAGTTTAACCTAGTCTATGACTTGATTCGGGATTGAAGTTCCCCTCCTATTAAAAATTTGTAGAGGTTCTACCTAGAACTTTCCTTCTTGTTTGAGTTGCACTACATTTGAGTCAATAACATGAGTGGGTCATGAAATATTTATTCAAAAGAAATACATTAAATACATTATACACTTTAATGTGGCCTAGTAATGCTAGCTGGTAGGCCACTAGTCCTACTCTACCCAGTATTGCAAATGGTCCACAGAACCTGGGTGCTATTTTAGTACAGATTCCCAATCTCGATGTGCTCTTCCTATGCATCTATTTTATATATTTTTTTCCTCATTTTATAATATTTGTGAATTATTATATGATCTACATAACATTTTGTCTTTAGATTTTGCCTCACCTTTATGACCATCTTTTCCATCTCTTTCAAGAGATCAGGTCCCAAAACTAATTTTTCCTCTAGTTGACTCCAACCTAATGGAGTATGACATTTTCATCCATAAAGGAATTCGAAGGGATTCATTTTAAGAGATTCATGATAACTATTTTTATAGGAAAATTCAACTATATCTAAGGAGTTTTCCCACTTAGTGTGTTGATCCATCACATGCATGGGAAGCATATCTTCGAGAATTTGGTTAGCTATTTCAGTTATACATCTCTTTGACGATGGTAGGAAGTGCTAAAATTCAATTTTGTACTTATCCATGTAAAAATTTCTTTCAAAAAAATTGAAGGTAATTTTTTCATTTCTATCAGATATAACTATTTCTAATACTCCATGAAGTCTAAAAATTCCTTTCATAAAAATTATATGAACAAATTTATATGTTGATTAAACTAGTATAAGGTGGGCTATTTTGCTCAGTTTATCCACTACAACTAAGATTGAATCATGTTTTCTTCTAGATCTAGGTAGCCCTGTAAGAAAATCTAAAGAGAAAATTTCTCTCTTCCATTCAGGAATCGACAAAGGGTTTACTAATCTAGTAGGATGTTGGTGTTTCAATTTAATAGTTTGGCATTCCAAACACTTTTCTAAATATTCAGCTACCCGTCCTTTCATTCATTGGCAGTAAAATTCGTTCCTAAGTGTTGCAATAACTTTCTGGTATCCTTTATGAGTCATAAAAGGATTTTTATGATTCTCATCTAGGATCAATTGCTTCAGTTCATGCACATTAGGAATGTAAATTATATTTTTGAAGGTTAATGAATCATTTGTATCTAATGCATATTATGATTTTTCTGTTTAGCCAACTTTGTTTATCATTTTTTCTTGTATTTTTCTATATATTTGATACTCTAAGGTTACTATTTTAATTTTCTCCGCAAAATATGTTCTAACACTGCTTCGAGAAATTCCATAAACTTAATTTTCACTTCTACTTAATCCATCTTCCACTTTATTTTTTTCTTTTCATATGATCAATATCAAAATATAACTCACTTAGGAATGCCATGCATATTACATGTTTGGCATTAAGATATGGCTCGCTAAAAAGTATTTCAAGATTATATGATTAGTGATTAGTGTAAAATTTATTTCCTGACAAATAATCACACCACATTTTTAAAGCATGTATTGCTGCAACCAAATCTAGATCATACACAACATAATTATTTTTATGATTATTCAATTTTATATATTCATAAGCTATCACATGGTTAATTTGCATCAACACCCCACCTATTCGTTCGAGGAAGGAGTCTATACATATTGTGTATTATTTATTAGGATCAACAATTTTAAGTATAGGAGTTACAAATAATAAATATTTCAATCACTTGAAACTTTCTTGACACTATTGGTTCCAAAGAAATTTGACTCCTTTTTTCTACAAAGATTTTATAGTATAAGCAAGGTTTGAGAAGCCTTCAATGAAGCTACGATAATAGCTTGTAAGCCCCATAAAATATATAATGTTTGCTACATCTTTAGGGACAATAAAATTAGGATTTCCTTGACCTTTTCAAGGTATATTGCAATAAATTCCTTGGAAATTACATGTGCCAAGTATTGCATATGATCTTGAGATAATTGACACTTACTGAATTTATCACAAATTTGATGTTCCCTCAGTGTTTTCAACACTATTATCAAGTTTTGTTTGATGATATTTAGGTGTTTTTGAATAAAGAAAAATGTCATCAATGAAAATAAACATTAATTTATATAAATACTAGCAAAAATCATTGTCCATTAGGCACATGAATGTCGTTTGAGTATTTTTGAGTCCAAACGAAAGCACAACAAAGTCATAATTGACATATCTAGTTCTTAAAGTTGTTGTATGTATGTTCTCATCCTTAAGTCTCAGTTGATGGTAACTAGACCTTAAAGCTATCTTGGAAAAGAAAATGACTTCCCTTACCTAATCAAACATGTCATCTATTATGGGTAAATGGTATTTGTTTTATTTGTTAGATTATTTAGCTATTTATAATAAGTACAATTCTAAAAATACGATCTTTGTTCCTCACAAACAATACAATTTCTCCCCAAGGTGAGATACTTGGCTTAACATATATCTTATCCAACATTACTCGAAGTTGCATTTTCAATTCCATTACAACCATTTTATAGGGTGGTTTTGACACCAGTGTGGCCCTAGGTACTATAGCAATAATGAAATCAATAACTCTTTTGTGTGGAAACCAAAGAATTTCATTTAGAAACACATCCTTGAACTCTAGTACCACCTCCAAGTCATCTAAAGTCATAACTTTAGTTTCCTATGACACATCTTCTAACTGTACTGTAAATAATATACAACCTTTTTCGATACGTATTTTCAACTATAAGGTTGATATTGTCCTTGTGGATATTGATGTACATATCCCTCTAATAATTTGTACCTCTCCATTATATGTGGTGCAAGTGATAGTTTTGTCCAGGTAATTAACAATTGATCTATGCTTTTGTAACTAGTCCATTCATAAAAAGACATCGTAAGATCATAGTTTCCTTGTGAAAACTAGTCTAGGTATCCCTCCAATAATTTGTACCTCTCTATCGTATGTGGTACAAGTGACAGTTTTGTCCAGGCAATTAACAATTAATGTATGCTTTTGTAACTAGTCCATTCATAACAATACATCATAAGATCCTAGGGGTAAAACAACCAGGTTGATTGACATTTTACATCAATTCAAATTAATAGGGTACTCTTTAACTAATATGGTAATTTTTCTTTTAGTATTAGCTGGTAATTATCCTAGCCAATAATTTTATATTTTTCCATGTTCAACTTAGATTTGTCGACTATTTTTGGATTGACATAACTTAAAATGTTCCATGGACCTACTAAAATGGAAGAGGTTGGTATGTTACCTTCTATTTCGATAAAAGTAGAATGTTGTTTTGCTTGGTGATCTTCCATGGTTGCATTAATTCTAGGAATGTTTTGTGTACATTCAGTAGGGCTTGAATTGATTTAAAATTGTATGGGAAATTTTGAAGTAGGTGAGGCTCTCCACAACCCCAACATTTTAATGGTTACTTTTCTTTTACAATAATTCATTTACTATTCAAATCTTGACCTTTTCTAAGATTGATTCTAGTATTATTATTCTTATTAAAATTTCTATATTGGTGATTTTTACCATAATTTTAAGGGAAGAATCTTTAGACCTTTTATTAATGGTAGAAATTTTACTTTTTTCGTATTTGGTTAGGATTTTGGGTTTTCACTCATTTACATAGATTGTTGATAATAAATTCTTGCCTTAGTATCTCCATCCATAGTTTTTGGATTATCACACTCATTTTTTTCTTTGAATGAAAGGGGAAGGCAAATTATAAAACAATAAACTTTACCTTTCCCGTTGCGAATGTAGGGTACATGTTGTAGGAGATGGGTCATTTTTGTAGCAACTTCATCCATGGTCATATTACCTTGTTTTAGCTCATGAAATTATTTTTCTCTATTAGCATAGGATCTTTGGAAACCACTTTTATTTGAAATATTTTTGAATCTCTTCTTAGCATAGAGATGCCTTTCCTTGCAGCTAATAAGTGGCTATCCTAACTTCTAAATTGATAGGATACTCATAGAATTGAAAGTATTTATTCATATTTAATAGCCACGCCTCCACCACTTCGTCTAATTTAGCATCAAATGTCAGAGGTATAATATTTTTAAAATATCCCTACAATTCTACTTTTTGTTTCTTCCCTTGACCAGGTGTAATTGAGGGCACTTTAAATGAATTGTGCTTATTTTATTCTTCATATTCAGGTATAATGACCTCTCTCTCATCCACGATGTCTAGATTTTTCATCTTGTAGGAATCTTGACTATCCTCTTCTTCTGTAGTTGGTCTTACCATTTTCATATTGGGTTTAGTGCTTAAACTATACATGAGACTTTCTTTCTCCCCACTAGATTTCAATAAATTTTCATTGTTTTGCTTGATAATGACAAATTATAGTTCAAGACCTTTTACAATTTCCAACAGTTCCACTGTATGAGATGATGCTTCACCTCCTACGTTTCTACTAAGGGAGGTCTTGCATATGGTTCTGCGATCACTGGCCTCTTCTTTGCTCCATACTCTATGTAAAATAAACATTTATTTTTGTTAAATTCTAGCTGTGATTTGGCCCATAGACCTTGGTGTTGTAACCTCACTCAAATACCACATGTAATATACCCCAAATTCATACTAATGTTTTTCTTGGTTCATTATAATTAAGTTATTGCAGGATTAATATCATGATTGTGTGTATTAACGAACCATTTTCTTTTATATCTAGTGCATGCTTGTTTATTCTGACTTCATATTTTTACCACATGGCCAATTTTTTTCCACCTTATTCCAAGAAGAACTAGATACCAACACCTTAACTTAAGCTTTTTAATGATAATACTCATACTTCCGTGAAATTCTAAAACTTAAAATTAATAAGGCGGATTTTCCATCATACCAACATGCCATGCCATCCTATGTGATTGTTTGGTTGTTTTATGATATGTTGTTGGGGTTCTTTACCAGTTTATACTTATATTGGACCCATGATCACTTGGTTAAGAATTTTTATGAGAGCGTTTTGAACCACGACCTTACATTTGAAAGTTGATCTACCATACCATTACACTATTGTTTCAACCTTAGCCTTGGAAACTAATGTGCCTTAGCCATGTAAAAATGTGGCATATGAACATTGCTACATGGATTCCCTATAGTATTTGACCATGAACCACACACATGAATTGTGAGAAAGGGAAAAGTTAGATTAGTTAAGGTGATCCAACAATGTGGATATGTCCTTGGTGTTTTGGTTAGGGTTACTAGCCCTTTCCTTCATCATCCTTTTTGTTGGTCTTGGCTGCCAAGGGATCTACAATTGAAATGAGGGTTTTTTTTCTCATACCCTTTGGCTTCCCTTATACCGTTCCCTCCATAAATGTTTGTACCTAATCACCTTGTGGAAGATGGGTTATATCAGATAATTTGGTGGCTTTCAGAGGCTTATGCACATAAAAGTATGATATGACTATGAAGATAATAGTAGGTAGTGGCTATCCCCTCTAATTAAAGGAATTGTTAAATGTTCTTTTTCTTTTAAATATCTCATTAGATATGATAATTTTTCTATTTGTTAGGGTTATTAGCCTATTGTATATGTCCTTGGAAACTCGTAAATAACATAGACCTTCCATCCTCCAATTTAGGGTTTTCCCTATCTCTAATATTTGATGCTCCTTATTATTCAATGTCTAATTTCATCCAAAAAAAATCAATTCAACTCAATGCCTTTTGGTATGGTATAGTTATTGACTAAGCGAGGGTTTCCACCTTAGGTAAATCAAAGGGGTTTTTATTTGTTCCCCTTTTTTCTTCTTTTGCATGTGTTTTTCTCTAGGAATTTACCATCATTTATTTTCCTTTTCAAAATACCCCATTCTCCTCATGCAAACCTGGTATGGAGTTTACTATGGATTCCTTGACAATAATTTCTATTGAGTATCATAGTTGCAAGAGTTTATTACACCCTTGAGGTAATTTCTTCCCTTCTCTTTAAAGTCGTCACTTGGTTTTGAATTTTTTCTGCTCTTATTGAACCCCTTTTATCTTCGTATTACCTAAGATTTACCTTGATAATCATGCCTTTCTCTCAAGATAGATTATTTTTTCTCTGTTTTCTACATGTGCTCTTACTTGTCTACTCTTGCAAGGAGATTGACATGGTTATTTTGCCACATAAATAAATATAATGTTTTTTCATTTTGAGCCTCAACTACTAGGAGGAGTTTATTTATTTTCTTATTAATATGTAGTTTGTTATATAGTAATACCACTTGTGGCAAGTAGTCTAGGCTTTTAAGCATTTAATTCACACTTCATGATAGTGAATTCCTATAAGGAGAAAGTAATCTAGATGTTATTAGATTTGTGAGTTGAGGTTGCCACGTCATAGTGGTTGTTATAGGCCTAACCTATGATAATAAATTTTAATCAGGAAAAATTCAATTTTAGATATTTTTAATATATATGTTTCTTTATTATTATTAATTTAATTAATTATTTTATTTTTATTTTTATTTATTTTAATAATGTTATGAAAAATAAAAAATTAATAACGAAAATAAAATTATTTTTTAATAATAATAAGATTAAATAAAATTTCAATAAAAACTAAATAAAATAAAAATGATATATTATATAAACCAATAAAAACATTTTCATCTTATAATATAATATTAGAGATATAAAAGTCACACAAAAATTATAATTAACTAAAATTTTATTATTACTATTATTAAGAATAATAATATATATTAAATAAACACAAAGTTATAATTAATATTATTAATAAGAAGAATGTATAAATAACACAAAGTTATAATTAATATTATTAATAAGAAGAATGTATATTTATGGTTAAAATATGACAAATTCGGGATTCTCTAAAACATTCTATAATGGTTTTCTTTTTCCTTCTAAGGAATAAAAAAAATAGAGCATATGTATTTAGTGGATGCCATTTTACATATTTGCCACATTCTACTCCAGTAGATGATTGCAACTAGCATTTGCACCTAATGTTGCAAAGGAAACGTCGTAAGGCATAGTGTGTGGAAGAATATTGAAATGTGAATGGGATTTTTTGAAAGCAAGGGTCGATGATTCCAAGTTTTAATTTGAGGAAGCCATGCCAAAAACCGTTTTTGGGGGTTAAATTTGGCGGTTATAGTGGCTACGAAATGGAATGCAAGTAGGCATAAATATCCATTGAACTTGTTTAGAAACCTTTGTTTGTATTTGGTAAAAATTGCGTAGTTGAATGTGAAGGTAAATGAATTAATTCACGCGAACAACGGTCAGGTATCCATATTGATTTAGATAGGGTTATTTAAGAAATCATTATTCAAACAGGAAATTAAATTAATATGAAGATATACTGAAAACTTGTATTATATTCATTAAAATCAATTGATTTTGTTAAAAAAATATGTTAAAACCCATTGACAATGAATTGATTGTGAAGACAAACTATCAAAATGGTATTTGTTCTTGAAACTTCCTTTTTTAAGTTTCAAATGTAAAATACAATAGTGAATTGTAACAGACGATGTTCAAGAAGCAATATAATATTCTAAGGAGCATTGTGTTTGTCATTCCACATTTGAAGTTGTATCAAAACATGTTGGAGGCATCGAAGACCTGAAGAAGCAGTAATGGACCTGCAAAATGTTTATTTTGTTAGAATTAGTAATATGTAAATTAATTATGGAAATTTATTAGTAATACTTTGCAGGTGAGTTGTGTTAAAATGCATTTTGAATGAATGGAAATGAAGTTACCTTTTCCATGGGGATTTATATATTGTTAGCGAAACATGCATGGTGAATAATGGCATTCTAAATACCATTGGAGATTTATCCGTAGTTGGAGACACATATTTTTTGTTTGCCATTCTACTTGTAGTTCTTAGGTATGCTATTTTTGTGTCTATATGTCCTATTGCAAAACAAAGAAAATGTTAGCATGAGATGTATAGATAATATAAAGACATTCTAATATTTGCTTAGTGGAATATGCATGGTGAATAATGGCATACTGAACACCATTGGATATTTATGCGTAGTTGGAGATGCATATTTTTTGCTTGCCATTCTACTTGTAGTTGCTTAGGTATGCTATTTCTGAGTCCATATGTCCTATTGCAAAGCAAATAAAATGTTAGAATGAGATGTATAGATAATATATAGACATTCTAATATTTTCTTAATTATTAATGTTGATTAAATTTGGTTGTTGTTGAAATATATGAAAAGTATGTTATGAAATAGAATGAGGTAAATAAATGGAGGAAACCTTTTGGTGATGTTAAAATATGGGTTGGAGCAGATTATCTAGAGGCGGCATTGAACAAAGAATTTCTTCTGCTTGTTTTCTGAGAGCAATGTTTTTGTTGTCCTTCATTTTACTGTAACGATCAAAACTGAATGTGGGGCTAATCTGGAGATCTTGTAGAGAAGGCACTCTTGAAATTGCTGTGAATGTGAGACCTTGACGTTCTGTTTTTCCAATGTCAATTATTGCTTTTGGAAGTGTCATACCTTGAGATTTATGTATGGTTAAAGCCCAAGCCATCTTCAATGGAATTTGTGCACGTCCATTTCTTTGTACTGCTAGAATAGGCAAGTGAGTGGGGTTTCTTTCATCCCAAGGAGGCCTGGTGTATTTGGGAAAATCTACGACAACAAATGTTGGAATTTTTGGTGGTGTAGTTGACTCTTTGTAAAAGATGGTTACAATTTCTCCGAGGGAACCATTAACAAGTCCGGCTAAAACCCAAAGGTTGGAAGTTAACATAAATTTTTCGCCATTGCATAGTAATACAATTCGCTCAAGTTACTCATCTTCTGAGGAAATGTTGGAATATGTGTTCTCATCTTTAGCAATGGATATTGCGATTGGACTGTTTATAGATTTCATCATGTGCTTGTTATGGACCATTGTTTGAGCATTTGTTGGAAATAGATGCATGGAATCATGGAATGAATGTATTTCATCTTCTAATAAAGAGGAATCTGTGCACGACATGAGTATGTTGTAGTCGTTGATTGTTGGATTTGCATCTCTAATGCTCTGGAGAATGTTCCTGAAAGTAACATGTGCAATGTTGTCACCCTGTTGACGAAATATCGTATCTAATGTGATGACTGTGTTGAAGGTGTTCCACAGTGCACTTCCATGGCTCTTCCGTGCATATACAATCTAGGGCCAATCAAGGCTTTTAATAGCTTGGATAAATGAAAAGCAAGATTCCTGAGCTATATAATAATAAATGCAGAATACAATTATGTTGCTGCCCTTTTAGAAAATGTCATATTAGTTGTCATTAAAAAGAAAAAAAAAAGGAGTATGGGATAATGGAAATAGAGCCTCTGTAGGGAAACAAACCCAAGTTTGAGTCCAAAATCCATAAGAAGACCCAAAATTCAACATATCCATGTGGATATGAGGTGTGATGACTATGTACAAGATTCTAGGAAATAGTAATGTCAATACAACTGAAAGAGAATCAAAAGCTCATTAGCAGACCTCTACTTTATTCTTCTAAAAATATTTATTGGGCTAAGCGAATATACTTCTAATTTATGCATTTCAATCAACCATCAAACTGTTTTACAGTAGTTATTTATTTTTCTATAGAACTAGCTTCAATGTATGGAGCAAAGTAAAAAAGGAAGAAAACGAAGTAACAATTTTAAAAAGAGGAAAAATTAGAACGTGACAGGATGTTGAAAGCCAAATGTAAAATAACAAGTGTCTTATTTGATATCTATAAGCTTATTCATCCCAGGGGAAGTTCTCAGAGATGGATTTTAACCTTGTGAACTTCTTGGTCCATATGAATTTCACATGGCAAGTAAAACCACATGAGCTATCCTAAAAAATTCAAACCATTTATATATAATGCATATGAAATCTAATTCATGTTTAGCAGGACTCTTTTACAATGCTCAACCCTATGTCAGAAACTTAAATTTAATCATACTATCATCCATTCTCACTATTGCATGTCACTTGTATCTGAAAGGCTATCTGTTGTTTTAAATGTGGTACAAATTATATTACAGTTCACAAGCTACCTGCCACATGTCCTGGCCCTATATATATATATATATAATATTATATATATATATATATATAATATAGAAATATATATTCCATATATATATATATATTATAATAATATATATATATATATATATATATAAATATAGATATTATATATATATATATATAAATATATATATATATTTAATGCTAGTGGTGGATATATGGTCAACTCATCCCAACTTCCCTTATCTTAAAACATAAGTTTTATCGTAATAGAGCTTCTAGGAGATTAGGAACAGGCCTAAATGATGTTTAAAGAGCAAAAGCACCCTATTTTAACTTCAGAGTCCATCTGCTCCTGCCTAGTCAAATACCTGCGAAAGCACCCTATTTTAACTGTAGAGTCCATCTGCTCCTACCTAGGCAAATTCTTGCAACTGTCTCTTAGGATTGCCAAAGCACCATTCCTCCTCTCTTCCAAGTTTGCAATTGCCTTAATATACATTTTTTCATAACTCTTCCTGACCCAAAATTGCTAAAAGAGAATAAATAACTGCTCATCCTAGATAGAACAACTCTCTTGTTTTGATTCCTCTTTTATGTCAATCTTGTCCATTTACTGATCAGGAAAACACATTCTATAAATTATATTCTATAAAAATTAAGTCATGAGTTGAAAGGATCATGAATCAATGGCTATAACCTAGAAAACATAAACTGATTTCTGCATTTCTTGACAGTCAAAACAAATGTTGTTGCATTAAGGATGACATGATTTTCTAGATATGCATAATAACATATCACTAAATAAGGAAAACGTGTAGTTCAATAACTAGAAATAATTCTACAAAGGTGTGAATTGACAGTTAAAATGAAAGTGGAATGACTCCTTTAGCACAAAACCATGATACATGGAATTCCTGTTTTTATTCCAGTAGGTTACAATGTAGTTTTTCCTAAAATAAACGGTAAGTAGATTTTGCCTATATGGTGTGAAGAGTAAATATTCTACTGCATGTTTTATTCAATTGATGTTAGTCAACAACAATTTCCAAGTACTGTTAATTCTTTGTGTGTATACTTCCCACCGATTTGAGCGTTGCAATATTTCTGCAATGATGCTAAAAGAGAATAAATAACTGCTCATCCTAGATAGACATCTCTCTTGTTTTGATTCCTCTTTTATGTCAATATTGCCCATTTGCTGATCAGGAAAACACATTCTATAAATTATATTCTATAAAAATTAATTCATGATTTGAAAGGATCATGAATCAGTGGCTATAACGTAGAAAACATAAACTGATTTATGCTTTTCTTGATAGTCAAAACAAAATTCTACTGCATTAAGGATGACATGATTTTCCAGATGCATAATAGCATATCACTAAATAAGGAAAAAGTGTAGTTCAGTTTCTACAAATAAGTTCTACAAACGTGTGAATTGATAGTTAAAATGAAAGTGGAATGACTCCTTTAGAGTGTTAAGGCAGGGGATCTAATATACATACAACACCTAACAGAAATGGGAAGTACCACTACAACCCTCAAGAAATTTTTTATTGTCTCATTTAATACCTATTTAATACCTATTGAGACTGGACAAACTAGTACTAAGACAACAAATAATGCATAGAAAAGAAGGAAGTACAAGTTGAAATGCCCTTGTTTTCAATAGTAGTCACTTTAACTGAAACAACCGCAGGATGGTCTGTGTCAACAAGTAGTGGGAGAACACCTATAGATTAGAGTGTTAAGGTAGGGGATCTAATATACATAGTGCATATAAAAGAAGGAACTGTTCGGTCTGGCTCAGATAATTATGAGTTTCTAAACAATTCACACTCTAGAATACATAGAGCTCCAGAATTAGTGCTCAATTCAGCGTATATAGGAGGGACCATCATAAAGTGGAAATTATCTAACAAGGTGGGGACTCTACTGAGCATTCATGTGTAATATCCATCTGATGCTAGGAAAACTTTTCTAAAAAAGGCACTCTTGGAAACCTAGAAATTATTCAGAACGAAAACATAGTACAAATTCATGCAGCTTTCTGGCCCATAGGCATACAATCTAGGGCCAATTAAGACTTTTAATAGCTTGGATAAATGAAAATCAAGATTCCTGAGCTATATAATAATAAATGCAGAATACAGTTATGTTGTTGCCCTTTTTAGAAAATGTCATATCAGTAATGCAGAATACAATTATGTTGTTGCCCTTTCAGAAAATGTCATATCACTCATCATTAAAGTGGGGCTATGCTCCTGAGGGTCAGAGGCAAAAATCTTGTGTGAGCTTGAAATGTCCCCCATGTTGTTGAACTGGAAATACATATCTTGGCATTCTTCATTGTTAATGTTTAAACATGATCTGAGGAAGTACGCACTTTGAAGCAACCCCTAACGGAATGAGGACACTTCCTTAGCTTTGGGTTGGACATTTCTTTACCTATGGGTAGCCCCGTGACATGTAAAGAATTCTCAGTCTAACCCTTCATTTCATTGACTAAAGGGTAGCCTATGTTTGTAAGGGGAGATGAAACCCCATTAAGTTTGAAAGGCCACGTTCCCAAATTTTCGCAACTGGTACTGATAACTCCCAAATTTTTAGAGAACGTAAAGCATCAATTCTTTTTGTTGGGGAAAGAAGCTACCCAATTTTGTTTTTCTTGGGGACAGAAACTACCTAATTTTTTCCCTTGCATGGGAGTGGGGATGTGTTGCATGAAGCAGACCTCTACATACTTCAGCAAAGGTGAAAAAAATCTAGAGCTTATCAGCCTCTAACTTCACCTTATGGTTTGCTCCAGGCCAACTATAACAGGTCTTGGTTGGGTGATAGCTACAAAGGTAGTGGACCTCCCAAGTGGAAATGAACAATATATTCTTTCATTCCAAGCAACTCCCAACACAGGCTGCACATCAAAAACTCATTAGCAAAGTCCAGAGCTTATCAACGTAGATAGGACGGACCATCATAAAGTGGACATTCTCTAACAAGGTGGGGACTCTACTGAGCATTCATGTGTAATATCCCTCTGATGCTGGGAAAACGTTTCCAAAAAAGGCACTCTTGGAAACCTGGAAACTATTCAGAATGAAAACATAGTACAAATTCATGCAGCTTTCTAGCCCACAAGCATACAATCTAGGGCCAATCAAGAATTTTAATAGCTTGGATAAATGAAAAGCAAGATTCCTGAGCTATATAATAATAAATGCAGAATACAATTATGTTGGTGCCCTTTTAGAAAATGTCATATCATTCGTCATTAAAGTGGGGCTGTGCTCCTGAGGGTCAGAGACAAAAATGTTGTGTGAGCTTGAAATCTCCCCCATTTTGTTGAACTGGAAATACATATCTTGACTTTCTTCACTGTCCATGTTTTAACATGATTTGACCACATGATGCTCTGTGTCAACAAGTAGTGAGACAAAACCTACAGATTAGAGTGTTAAGGTAGGGGATCTAATATACATAGTGCATATAAAAGAAGAAACTGTTTGGTCTGGCTCAGATTATTGTTGAAACCGGTTTCATGACCCAAAAAGTATCTAAACAATTCTATGTTTTTAAACAATTCACACTCAGTGGAAATGACAAAAAGGGTTTTTGTAACGAAAGTACACCCAATGGAAGTATAAAACGGATAAAACCTGCAGGAAATAGATGTTACAAGTGGCTTAAGAGAAAAATATCTAGAGGAACCTCTCACATGAGATGATAATAATGCATACCCGAAAAATCTTGTAGGGCTTTCTCCTAACACGTAGAATCAATATTCCATACAACTGCGGGTTTTCACAAACAACAAAGATAAGGTAAAATTTAAGATAACAGTGACCCAAATATATATAAAACCTCATAACTACGACCATAATATGTAGAGGGCAAGGGAAAAACGATCTGCAGGAAAAATAGCCTATGCGGCCCTCATGCAGCGAAGAAAGTCGCCTTTTCCTCTGCAGCACTCGTCAAAACCCTTCTCCCTCTCCAGGTCTGCCGCCCTCATTGCGCCATCCTCAACACCCCCGCCCTCCTCTGCATCAAACATGGATATCTGCGGGCAGGACGGGTTTAGTGAGGTCGTTAGGGTAAGGTTAAACCGATTTATTAACTAAAACCGATTTATGAACAAAACTGATTTATTAATGTATTAGTTACTAGAAATTTTCCCAAAAGGTACAAAGAGAGGCCGATAGGATTATTAAATTGGAATTGTTGAATTTTTCTAGAAGAGATGTTGGTTCAAGTATCTTTCTGGTTGTACTCTTTGATCCTTTGTTAAACTGGAATCAACAGAATTTTCATCAGAGTAGACTACTTTGATCCAAAACACCCAAAAGAACATAATAAACCCTGAACACATCAAATATAAATGAGGAGCACAATTCCTAAGAAGAATAATGAATAAGCTATACTATGACTCCTGAGATACTAGGAGAATAACTCCTGATACCCAAAAGATTGCAATATCAAATGATGATAGAAAATTGTGCATGTCAATGATCATAATAATATCATATATACTAATTCTCAACCATTACATTACACCAAATATATACTAATTCTCAGCCATTACTAGTGTAGTTCCAGTTCCAAGACTCCTTAAATTCACTAGAGGGCCATAACAATTACCTCCCTTCTAGGAATGCTTCATTTTGAAAGCATAAGATCCACATTACTCAAAAAGTATGATAAGGATTGACAGACAAATATAGATGGAGAGTACAACTCCCAAGAATAATAATAGTGATAACTTACAGAACAATTTCTAAGATACTAAGATAATATAACCCCTAATAAGTTATAACCCAAAATATCATAATTTTATTGGATAGTATAGAACAGTAAATATGAATTGACTATAATAATCTCCTATATATACTAATTCTCAGCCATTACTCACATAGACCAAATTCCCAAGGATATCTACCCTTTGCTTATACAAGTGACCCTTATATTTGCTAGAAGACCATAACATAGACTTGGATTAATATATTCCAGTGGTTTAATGATTAACATAAACATTGAGTTTACAAATAATCACAGCCACGAAATACTAAATGTTTTATCAAACATGCAGGAGAGGTATTTCTGATGCCACATAAAAACATAATTGGAGGTGACAATGCCAAACAGATAGCAATAAATGGTTTGAGAACTTAGTACAGTTGAATGGAAATGACATCAAATAGCAAGCATTGAAAATATTTCCTGGAATTCTCATTGCAAGGTCAAACAAAAGACATTCAAGTTGGAACCCCTTACAACCACAGTAACTAATTTGGATAATAACAATTAACCTACCAATAAGAAATGTCAAAAACAATTAGGTTGCCTACAAATAGTTAACTAGGCAAATAAGAATCGTTCAAGATCCACAACAGAACTAAAACGAAAATGGTGAAACCCCTACTGAACAAGGGCAATTACAAGCAAGTCCTTAATAAACCTGAAACCACAAGTAAATTGTAGGGCTCTCGAATTGTTAAAAGATTCTCTAAGGAATTAGAACAACCATTGTACTTATTTATCTTTTTGTAAGTCCATAATTCCTATATTTATTTCGTAAAGGGGGCATCCTTGGACACAGAGTCCCAATCCTGAAGGATATCCTCAACATGCTGGACATGAGGAATAATGTCGTCTCCAATTGATAGGGTGACAATCGTCAAAGCCTCTCTTAAATTGTGGTATGTATGAATTGTCTTCATCCTTTATTCCCTAACAGCATAACTCTTCCCATGTAATTTATGGCAGTCAGAAAGCATTCCTCCTTGTGTAAGTCTTGCCATAACTACTCCTTCTTATATGCATATCAGTTTTAATAAACTCTCAACCCTGTGTGTTGGTTTCAACTCTTTGGAGAAAAGCAACGACAAAAAATCTAGTTCTGACTTCAAACACCAAAACCCAATTTTTGTTGGTTGTACTATGAGAGCATTTAATGAACTGTTTCACCCTGTCAACCAGAGGTTTCAATGTGTGACTAGCAAAGAAAACAACACTTTCCATTTAATAAATTTACTCTCTTATCGTACCAACAATCTTCCAATGCTACAAACAACAATGGTTTTCTCCAATCAGCAGCATGAAAATAACATATACGATACCTTCATATTTTTCCTCTTTGTTTTCTTTATGATAAAGTTTTAAGAATACCGTGAATATGAAGATATGACCTGCTGCCTCTAGATAGCAGTAAACATGAATAGCATCCAAGTACACGAGCAAAAACGAACTATACCATCAACTTTTTCCTCTTTGTTTTTTTGATGATCAAGTTTTAAGAATACCTTGAATCTGAAGAGACAACCTATTGCCTTCAGATAACAACGAAAATCAATAGTAGTCATTGGATAGGAGCAACAATGAACTTGTGTAATCAGCAACTGGTCACAAAAGCCTCCAAAAAACAAACCAAAATGATGAATTTTTGAGCAGAAATGTATTCTTATTACCATTAACTACTTCTTCATGATGGCAACAACATCATCTTCTGGAGTGATCTCTTTAATGTTTCATATTCTAAAGCAAAAAAGGTTCCCTGGTTATTTTAACTTTTCATAAAAATGCAGCAAATTTAGCAGAAGTGGCAGATTCAATAGCAGTGGTAAGGAACCTCAAATACAGAGAAATTATTTGTGTGACATCAAGAAATTCTACCCCTGGAAGGCCTTTTCTTAAAAAATTTGCAATGAACAACCACAAAATCAGCAGCTACATCAATTGGAAAACCACACAAGTATCCAACAGATGCAAAATAGTTGTAGTAAACATAATTTATCCAGCACATAAAAAACGCAATGTCACCTCAACATTCTTAAAGCATGATTTCATCTGTTGTAGTGTTTATGTGGCAAATGCATACAACATCCATACATTATACTATTAATTTATTCATCTGTGCAACTTACAAAATGACAATACGATTTCCAAGCATCATAATGGCAATAAAAATACAAACAACTGCAATAATTTAATGGAAAAGCAATGTTAGTGTCTGCAATAAATTAAGCCATGCAATTCTTCTTAACTCAAACGTACAGCTCAAACATATCATTAGTGATGCTGTTGCGCCAATCTTCAATATGCTAGCCCCAATAAATGCCACTGATAGGGTGACAAAAGGTCTGCACATCATGACAAACAACTACAGAAGATTTTTGTTGGAAATGATATGTCTACCATTGTGTAGCTATGATACCACATTGATTTTGAGCATGAAGGTTTTCACAATGAGTAATAAATGTACTGTGATTTTCTGAAATGTGTTTTAACAATTAGCCTTCCATTTCTTCATCTTCGTGCTTATAATCCTCGAGTGTAAGATCACCAAGAAGCTCATCCAAAGGTACAGAGGGAACATCTTCACCATCTATCATAAACACTGTATCTGCTTGCTGATAATTTTCATTTCTATACAATGCAATCTTGGATGGAATCTCCTAGTCTTCCTCCAGTTCATCCAAAAACTTCTCATAGTCCTCCCATTCCTTCGCATCCTCCATTCTGCCTCTAGAAGATGGTTCAACCTCCATGGACAATGTCTTAAGCTTCCATGGCCTAGGCTTGCCCCACTTCTTCTGGCGCTTCTCTTCATAAATTTTCTTCACCGAAACCAAATCTGGAAGATTAAGTCCTTTGTATTTATATAAATCCACATCATTAGTATTTGCACTATAGAAATAAAAACCAAGAGAATAATCACCAAGACTCAAAAGATGGCCCAGATGAGTTTTCACTGTAAAAATAGTGTCATTCTTTCCAAAGCCTGAAACACGGGCTGCCTTTACCTCTTCCAATGAATACTTGATACCACCCACAGTAGTCAAACCCATCTCAACCTCAATATCCAATACAATATATTCAGCCAACTGTCGGTTTGAAAGGAGAGGCTTAAAAGGAACCCTCCAATACTGATTCGCATCCATGAAAGCATGCCTTGAAGTAAATGGGTCAAGCAGCATAATATGGGTACTCACTTTTGCGCATAGAACAAGGGGACCTAAGTTACCCAAGTTTTCCGCAACCTTTGGAGGGAGGCAAATCAAATCCTCCTTGCAAACAGGGTAGATCTGAAAGGAGAAAGTGTACTTATAATTGCATGTATTACTCTTTGAATCCTAAGACACAAGTTGTTTGTCATTGCGATTCAAAATAGGCACCACATTTCCCAAAATGCTCACAAACCTAATTGCATGACTTCTATTAGCAAATAAAAAATCAACACCCTCATGCACTTATTTAACATTGACTGCCTCAGCAGTTGCACCGTGCTTGAGAATCAACTCTTCCAGATAGAAGAATGTTCTCTTGTGGCTAACATGCTTTCTGACTTGCACAACAGCCACGTACTGATCTGGGTTGGACTGAACCCTTGTACAATGTTCACACATATGATCTTACTGAATATATTCAACAACATAAGCCTGTTCCAATATAGCCGCATTGAGCACTTCCTTTTGTATTCGCAACTTGACCTTGATTCTCTTAGAATGGGGTTCAGTCCATATGAATTCAGCGTGTACAAGCCTAACCTTGTTCAAATTGTTGAGCCTCTTAATGCAAAATGTTAAGAGTTCCTTGAATCCTAATTGGGCTTTTATCCATGTTTTGGGGGGCTGTAAATATGAATTACATTCAGGGCAATGAAGGACTGTTACATGTTTTTGTAGACCTTCTATGATATCCACTTGGGTTCATATACAATTAACACACATGTTTGTTGTGTTGGGTGGCATGGAAATACCGCACATACAACATAGTACTCGACCTGTGGTCTGCTGTACTGTAAACATATCAGCCATTGGACCCTCGTCCATTTCTACACCGTTTTAGATCACAAAATGAAGGAATCTCAATCACGTTTTAGCATAGGAAATGTAAAACAAATAAGATAGAGAACACACTTACTCCAAACACTTAAGCGATATAAGCAACACAAGATTTCAAGTATTTAAAGATAAAATGCATTAGATGTTTTTCATAAAATAAAACCCTAAAACCTATCACTGCAGACTGTAAAGGCCGAGAAGAATTAACCACTAAATTGTTCTACCGTGATCAATTCAGAGCCTAAAATACAAAAATTTAAAAAGGATTTTTGTAGATCCAAAAAATGTGGGTAAAGGGTTAGTTAATGCCAACCTGGCGGATAACAGACACGTCGAATTCCACCCTGAGCACTTGAAATGCCCTGCAAACAGTGGTGGAAGGCTCTGATAAAACCTTTGAACCGAAAATGGCCACGTCAGATGGGTAAATGATTTATTTTGTGGAGAAAAGAAAACTCAGCGAGAATGGAGCAATCCCTGCATCAACAATATAAGGTTTTACTCATTAGGTATTGCTCCAGATAATAAGGTCGTTTGATTGGGAGATGATTGGTTTGTCGCTACATTCCATGATATGATATGACTCGAGGATTCGAATGAAGAAGTGGATAGCATAGCAACAACCTCAATCATACCCTCATTCAGCTGTGCATCATCTTCATCAATAATTCATTAACAAAACACATAAGAAGAATAAGCAAATGAAGAATGGCCATCATCATAGGATCACAGTAGCAGTGGAGCATAGAAGAAGAAGAAGAAGATAAAGCACCTCTGCCGATTCAGAAAAGAAGAATAAAGAGGCGGTCACGGGTTCGATTCCTCACAGCGTAAAATCAAAGAAGAAGAAGGCCACCCCCTCCCTTCTCCTCGCGCTTTTCTTTTTTACAATAGCTCGCCTGCAACAATTGGGTGGAGGCAGATTTAATTTGCGTTTAGGTCATGTGGGCAGTGGCGAAAACAACTCTTGAGTTGAAATAAAAGAGAAAAGGATCGCCAGGGTTGCTGGCTGCTACCAAGGGCCTATAAACAAACAGACCTCCAGATCAAAGTAAAGCTAACATGGCTATTTCTCGTGGTGCAAAAGAAAAAATGACCTGCTTTAATTTACCACAATTCTTCACCTCCAACCACATCAAATCTTTCTACAGATCTAATAACATGTCAGCGCAATACAATAATTACAACAGAAAATCATTCCATTCAAAGGAACACAGTGGTAACTATACCCTCTATCTTCTGAATACTGGAGTAGGGTTCATTAGAAATTAATATTTACCCAAAGATGTAGATATCAATATTTCCCCCAAAGATGTGAATTGTACGAATTCAAGGTTTCTGCAACAAAACCAAAAATACTCCAAAAAAAATACAGTTAGCCGTACAGCCCAACTTTATCCATGGCCACCGTAAATGGGTAAATGATTTATTTTGCAGAGCAAAGAAAACTCAACGAGAATGGAGCAAACCCTGCATCAACAATACAAGGCCGTACTGATCAGGTATCGCTCCAGATAATAAGGTCGTTTGATTGGGAGATGATTGGTTCGTCGCTTGTGTGCAGAATGGCGAGAGTGTGAACAACAATCTCTAACAAGATTAAAACCATGTATATGATGTATATGCTCGGCTCTTCCCCGGTAGAATAATGCTCCCGGTGACTGCTCGAATGCACCGAATTAGGCTTCTATGTTAGGGGTTATACAAGAGCACTATAAGGTTGTGTGCGTTTGATGATCTCTGCAGTTGAAGTGCTTGGATTTTGAGAGAGAAGGGCAGTTTTCCATATCTGTATTGAGAGGAAGGCATCAAGTGGAAGACATCCATCGGTTTTTGGTGCCCATAAAAAAAATGCCTACCATTCCCCCTGAAGGATGAAGACCATAACAGAAATGCCTACCATTTCGCTAAAGGTCGAAAACCATAACAAAAATGCCTGCCATTTCGTCTGAAGGATGAAGACCATGACGAGTAATTGAAGGAGACCATGACGAATATCTTGAAAATGCACACAGATGTCAGTGGAAAGAAGAAGGGTGGCGCTTGTTTTCCGAAATTGGTGAGAATAAACAGAAATTGCATGACACATATGAACAATTTCCCGCTAAATGCCCGCTGAATGTGGATGCCGGTGTCAACTTTAGAAACAAAAGGACGACGAAAGTCTCTTTCAAAGGAAGGCCTATTGGCCTAATTAATTAGACGACTGATTTCTCTTCAATCGTCTAACATTACATCTAACGGCTACGATTAAGACACATAAGCATTTCGGGGGTTCATTTCAAAGGGAAACGCCTTACGGCATAATAATCTAGACGATTTTTTTTCTTTTTCTTTTTGCACAAATGAATAATTTATCCTGTAATGTTTTATTTTCCCGAGAATACTGATAGATTGGGGAAGAGTTGATATGATAAAATGAATTCACAAAATTTGATTATGGTTAAGACTAAATTCTATATTGACCAATTAATCACGGAATCAAATTCAGACGTGGATGACAACACCATCCTGATATGAATTTTAGTTCTTTTAAAAGCTATTGTTATCGTTTAAAATTAGAGCCGGAATTTTGAAAATAATTAAGAAGGACGAGTAGGTCGACGCCTGTATGATTTCATGGTACACTTGGAGCTGTTTTCCAAAGGGAACACAGGACAGATAGAACCGATATTTTCTTTTGCAAAATCCCAAAGATAGAATATGCATATAGTGCAGATAATCGTTCATGTCACTCCACACGTTTCCATATTCTTTTTCACTACATGATTGCAATAATACAGAGGGAAATTCTTACTTCTACGTTGTAAGCGCCTGACTATATCATACAACCTGTAGAAATAATCACAAAAACTTTAGGGTTTGGTCATTTTAGGGATTTATGTCGAAGATTTTCGATGGCGCTGGCTTGAGTTCAGCCCCCTGTGATGATGCTTGAATAGACAAGTTTTTATAATGCATATGCATTGTAATCAGATAATAGATTCGAAATAACCGACTTTAACAGCTTTTGAAGTCATCGTTTTTAAAGTTATGGTAGGAATTCGGAACCAAAAAATGAAGAAGGTAAACCCATCTATGTGAAGCTTTAAGTAGACAAGATTAGTGCACATAATTGTTTCTGGAATCCGCAGTGCATATTTCAATGCTAACTCCATCGCTTTTACATTGTTCTCACAGCAGTTCGTGTTATTTTTGGCAGAAAGAAAGGCGATGCTTTCATTTAGAAATATCCGAAGAGAATATCGATTTATGATCGCATGTCCCGTCCTATGTTTTCCTTCATGTGTAATTATAGTGTCTAGAATCTAAGGGACGGTCATCCTTCCCCATTGTGATGAAATAATGATTTGATGCATGCAACCAAGGACAAATACATCGGGAATCAACTGAACCTGCAAACAGTTGGAAAATATACTTTGATATAGAATAATAAAAAATGTCGTGTCGCCCTAATACCCCGTGCTCAGTGAAATAATGATAACGGATACTGGTTATCATTAAAATTTAAAATGCTAGAGCATTGCTCCGAGGATCAGTTGAGAAAATATGTTTTAAGAACAATGAATACCCTAACCTTACCGAACCATTTTTTTCCCATTCAGATGCATCTTGGGAAAATTGTTCGAAGAACTATTAACCCCTAACCCCACGTTACATGAAAACTTCGAATGGATTTTTGAAGTTTCAACACCTTTGGATAGTAAGGATTTTAAATGCCGGTTCTTATGTCCATGCTAGTGCTAGTGGTAGTGTTTTATATTCCTGAATAACAAGTTATGAAGTATCAAATGGAAAAAAAATCCAAACAATGTCAATAAATAATTGAAAAT
>APFE031144372.1:0-19426 GCA_000404065.3 Pinus taeda
TAGTGGTTTGGTCCTCACAACAAGGTACTATGGCACACCTTTTGGTATGTCGGTTAACGTATTTGGAACCGGTGCAGTTATAAACACAATCCTTTTGAGGTTGATACAACTTGAAAGCATGGATCATAATTGTAGTTCTTTCTATATTACGTTGTTTCATGGCTATCTACTACAGTCAATCACTCCCTCTTCTGTTTTGGATGGTCACTATAAGGTTGGCAGATTGGTTCATGGGAAATTTCTCTTGCTGGTGTTTTTGCCTACTACTACATTGTCCTCGAGATTGTTCTAGCTCTGGAAAAATTATGGCTCTTCAATACATCTGTTATTGTATTTTTGACATTGGACTTGTGAAGGGAAGTGATCTAGTCTCTTAAGTTTTGTGTTTTTGTTTGCTGATAGCAAACATTGTCTTATTGATATATGTTGTCGTCATGAGGAGACCTCCACTCCCATGTCTTTATCTTTTGCAAAGACTGGATATGTGATCAAAATGTACACTTTCTTTTTCTAATGAAAATCTACTTGCACCACTTTACAATAAAAAAAAAATGAGCCATATAATATAACTAGCAATCTAGTTCATTGAACATTTGATTAATCCACAAGATGCTTTGCCAATTTGACTTCTTTGGATTCAACTTTTAGATCCATAAATTCAAAAAAATAACTTTAAAAAAAATAATAATAATAACTATTCAAACAATTAAGAAATTCATCTCTAATATTGAAAATACATATCCAATAAGTATCCAAAAAATATTGCTTTACAAGTGCAAAAAATTTACTAAAAAATACAATAATAAATAACAACTAAAATACACAATTAACTAAATTTAATTAATAGAATAACATTACCAAAAAAAGCTGATGCATAAAAAAATAAACTCATGTTTTAGTGCGCTTATCCATTTAACACCTTCAAAATTAAATAATAATAATAAATTATCAATAAAAAATAAAGTCTAAATAGCTTTTTGCATAAAAAAATAAAGTAATATAAAATATAATAATTTAACTAATGTAATATTTTTTTAATAAAATATACTAACTTTATCAATAATTAAATATACAATATTTAAATATATATAACAGTGAAACTTCAACATAATTAATATAATTCTATTAAATTTATCACAATAAAACCATTCATCATATTTTAATTAACACGATATTGTGCAAAATATGACCATGAAAGCATTGATGATTTCATATCAATATGATGAATGGATTAATTGTCATGATTTCATACCGTGTTTAACTTAAATTTTATCTAATATTTTATATTGTAGTACTTTAGTATTTTATTTTATAGAATAAAATTTTATGTCGTAGTAATTTAGTATTTTATTTTATAGAATAAAGAAGCGTATAGTTAAGTTATGATTTTTAAGCCGTAAGTTGTTTTTTTCTGAAATGAACTCTCCAAACTGTTGTCATGTCAAAATATGTGCCATTCGATTTTGTTGTTAGATGATTGAGTAATCATTAGACGTTGATTTGAATTGAAGAATGACAAGCGCGACGGTCCATACGAAAAGAAAAGAAAAAAGAAAGAACCCTTCCCAATGCTTAATCATATATTCTGCTCTGATAGATAGATGTCATGTCATTTAAAGATTTTGAATCCCAAAACGTGATTCCAGGGTTTTGAATTTTTATTTAGGTTGGGTATTTTGCACAAGGTTTTTGTATGTCTTTGTTTGAGCTGTTGTGAAGACATGGCTTCTTTTGCAAATGGCCAGAAATCCTCTCGCTCACGTGATAGCAGCAACACCGACTTCGATTCATAGGAGCAGAGATTCTACGCAAAAGTAAACCATGCCGGACGTTAGCGCTCTTCCTCTCCCTCTGCCTCCCTGTTTGACTCTGAGCAGGAGGAGGTGAGCACCCGCCCAGCACCGAAGAAGCCCGCAGCTCCGCCTTTGCTGAAGAAGAATCCAAACTCTTCGGACAGGTCTGCAGTTTGAAACTAGAGCACCCCGTCGGAGCCGAACCATAACATCCCCACTGCTTCGAAGGCCGAGAAGGGCGTAGCGGCAAAAAGAGCCAAAGATGATGACTTTTCCGAAGAGCAGCTCGAGTTGAAAAAGAAGAAGTCAGTGTCGAAGGCAAAGAAACGCGCTGAAGATGACGAAGGGCAGCCCGAACAGAAGAAGAAATCGGTGTCCAAGAGAACGAAAGCCGTTGACGGAGAGCAGCCCGAGCCAAAGAAAAACGCTGATGAGGCTGTTGAAGGCCAGATCGAGCCAAGGAAGAAACCGGCGTCTAAAGGAAATAAACCCGGTGAAAAAGAAGTCCCGGCTTCGAACCAAATAACTATTGGAGAAGACTAGATTACTGCTGGAAAAGACCAGACTTCTGCTGGAAAAGACAGCCAAGACCAGGTTACTGCTGGAAAAGAGAGCCAAGACTAGATTGTCGCTGGAGAAGACCATACTTCTGCTGGAGACCTTGGGGTTAGAGCTCAAATGCTGGAGGAAAAATGGTGAGAGCTTGAAATTCTCGAGACTCAGGGTAGAATGATGCGGTACGCATTGCTGCATGAGAAATGCGCCTTACATCTTGAATCGCTGAAGTCACCCAGAAGCAATTCCAGATCCTCCTAGTATTTGCATCTTTACTTCTTAAATTTTGGCAGTAATAGAATGCAATTATAATGATGTATATCGTACAATTTTTTGGTTTTACATATGAGAGCAGAAAGGGGGAATGCAAAATCCTCGTCTTCACATCGGTTACCTCCTATTACCTCAACTTTTGGTAGTTATAGTCACTATAATTATGTATAGCATATGGGTTGTAGGCATTTCATTTTGAAGGCACATAGAATCGACAAAGCATCATTTTAATTTTGGTGCATATGCTAGCCTTTCATTTTCAAGGCACATAGAATCAACAAAGCATCATTTTCATTTTGGTGCATACAGTGTGTATGCTACCTTTTCCTTTTGTTGTTCACACATGTAATCCGTGGGCTTGTGCTATCGGATGGGCTATCAATTTGGCTTGCATATATACAACTCTAAGTCGCATATATTCAAGACCATCAAAATTTGACTAAATGGTAACTGAAGGATGTTCATCAAAAGATTTTGGTTTTAAGCTTTTAATGGTCTAAATGATTCTAATTCTGACCCTATTTTTTGTGTAGGACTGCTATACTATAAATCGTAGGTTTTTGAATTTTGGATTTGAAATTTCAAGTAGAAATGGTCTTATGACATCTTCGAAACTACTAATATGTAAGCAGAAATGGTCTATGACATCTTCGAAACTACTAATATGTAAGTATAGAATAAACAAATGATTCTGATTCTGACCATGTCTTTTTGTGTGGGACTGCTATACTATAAATTGTAGGTTTTTGATTTTGGATTTGAAATTTCAAGTAGAAATGGTCTATGATATCTTCGAAACTACTAATATGTAAGTATAGAATAAACAATTTACTTTGGCATCGTGACAGTTTTACATTTATATAGTATTTCTTCGACCAGAGGTTGGTACAAAATTTCAAGAAGAATGTCTAAACACCAATTGTTATTTCTTTTTTCCTATTTTCAAATCTTTGTATTTTGTTGTCCTTTTTGGTGAATGTTGAGTATAACATATTTTGTTAGTTCAAAGTAATATATTTTGAATTTACATTCTAGATTATAATAGGAGAAATTTTATTGCTTGGTAGGGTTGAAATTTAAAAGACATGTTTTATTGCTTAGTAGTGTTGAAATTTAAAAGATTTCGATAATAACATATTTTGTTAGTTCAAAACAATATATTTTGGATTTATATTTTCTAGATTATAATATGAGAAATCTTATTGCTTGGTATGGTTGAAATTTAAAAGTCTGAAAGAACAAGCACATATTAAGAAATAATCTGTATAACATTATATTTGTGATTTCTGATTGGTCCAAGGTAGTTTTATATTAAGATGAGTCCAAATTGTAGGTTTCCAGTTTAGGAATTGAAATTTAGATTAGAAAATGGTTTAGGAATTGAAATTTAGATTAGAAAATGGTCCATGGCATCATATTTGTATCATGACAATTTTGCAGCTATATAGTAATTTTGGTACCAGGGGAAACAAACAAATTCAAGATGAATGTAAAAACAATTATGGTCAAGTATTTGTCTCTCTTTTCAAGTCTTAGATGTTGCACACCCTTCTTGGTGATGAAGAGCAATCAAGTCTTTGATGTTTCACACCCTTCTTGGTGATGAAGAGCATTCAAGTCTTGGTGAAGAATATTCAAGTCTTTGATGTTGCACACCCATCTTGGTGATGAAGAGCAGGAAGACTGTTTGTTTCAAGTAATATATTTTGGATTTGTAATCTAGATGATAGTGTGAGAAATCTTGTTGTGTGCAGTGGTTGAAATTTAACAGATAGAAACATAATTTAAAGGTAGATAGAGAACTCAAACACACAATAAGAAATGAGGGAAAACAAGTAAACAAATAAGCTATATTGATCTGCAGAACATTACATTTGTGATTGACTTCTCATATTGTCAACAAGTAAACAAATAAGCGATATTGATCTGTAGAATATTACATTTCTGATTGACTTATCATGTCATCAACAAGTAAACAAATAAGCGATATTGATATGTAGAATATTACATTTGTGATTGATTTATCATATCATCTCTTGATACATGACAGAGACAGACTGTGATTATGGTGGTCTGAAATCCTTTTACCTTACCCAGAAAAATCCTTTTGCCTTACCCAGTCGCACAATACTAACTATTTATTGTTACTAATATTAACATATAGATTTGTTGAATTTGGATATCTGTTTCACCTTTGCCATTCTCTTATCAGATGGTTTTCTCAACTGAACCACTCTTTACTATATGGATTGGATTGATTTTCCTGAGCTAGTTGACTGGGATGTCTTCCCTTTTGAGAATCATAGTTGACTGAGATGTCTTCCCTTTTGAGAATCACAGGTCAATTCTTCATGTAGTCACTCAGTTGTAACTCTACTTTCAAGTCACCTTTCCAGCAAGGTGATTCCCAGGTTGAGCTGAATGTGGGGTCCCAGTATACAAGTCTATTTTCACTCAGACTTCAAGCACCCAGAGACAATGCCTCGATGACGATCACGGAGCTATGGGGTCCCTCGGAGATTCTGTCTGTGAATGGCGCTGAAACCACCAAGGTGGGAAAGAAGCAATCCAGAGCCTCCAGGAGAGCGCCAACGATGTTGTTCAACACTGACTCTCTGAATTTCAGGGCCATGGTGCAACTGCCAACCTTATTTAATTTCAACCTCCATCATGCTTTATTTCTGTGTTTTCAACCTTTCTTCTAATCGCTTTCTAGTAATTAAGCTGGTTACTTTTCAATAAATGTACATGAATATGGAAACATGAGTAGATTTCCATTTGTTGCTTGGTTCTGCAAATGGGCTTCATTAATTCCATTCCCCATCCACGAGGATTTGGTTTCTGTTTAATGTGATCTCCTCTGTGGAAGCGTACATTACTGCATCTTCTTTGAAATAAATACAATTCTGAATTGTTCTTCGATTTCATCTCAAGTATTGGTCTCAATTTGACCTCTTATAGGGTTTTAAGGTTTTATGCGATGGTATGCTTGACTGTTTGTCTGATATTAGAAGTAACTTATATAACCCTCTGACTTCATAAATATAAATATGATTCGTAGAGAAAGTTGTAAAAAGGCATTCATCCTTTCAAAGTAACTTATATAACCCTCTGCTTCAAAAATATAAATATGATTGGTAGAGAAAGTTGTAAAAAGGCATTCATCCTTTCAAAACCAGCAAAACTGAATATTTGAGTTTGTTGTTCTCTCTGGTAAGTGTAGTGGTATGGTGGCATTTTGATGTTCGACTTTGGACAGTAAAAATTATACTAATCTTAAAAAGCCTTCTGAAAGAAACCTTCATTTACGGAGTCATTTTTCTTGTTCTTTTAATGACTATATTGAAGAGGGAGATCCAGGAATCTTATCTCGGACTATCTTTATTTTGGGGCGGGACAACGAATTTAAACAACAAAGAAGTTTCTCTACAAAATAATTTTAGGGCTGCCAAGTGTGTTGTTACACAAATTCAATATTTGCATGATTCATGAGCGTATAGGATTCGAGAGCCCTATAAATAATGTTTATATAATACCAAGGATTACACTTGTAGTGAGCTAAAAGACACTCAAATAAGCAATCGGAGCCGTAAATAGCTTGTTCGAGTCCTTTTTGTTTGTTTTTTAAGCTTGTGTGAACTTTCTCTCTTTTATTAATATATATCTATAATATATTATTATTAAAATAAGTAGTATATATTATATTATTGATAATGATCAAATTTTTTAATTTCTTCCTCACTTAGATTTAATTTTCAATTTTTGTATCTAATATGGTGAACTTATAAAACATGTAAAGATATTTAAAAAAATTATGTTGGAGATATATTCAATATTAAATTTTTAATGGTGGTAAAAAAACTCCTAATTTTATAGCCTAGTCTAGGTAATCCTTCAACGGTTAAGAATGGATTAAGCACCATTCTTAAAGAGATGGTTTAAACTTCTTGCATTTTTCTTCAAAGAAAAATCATGCTTTTTTTTTACATGACCACCTCCTTTGTAGATTGTCTCAGTTAAGGAGCTTGTTTCTCACATGACCACCTCATATGTAGATTTTCTCGGCTAAGGAGCTTGTTTTTTAGTATCAACCATGTCAAGTCTTTTGGCTTCATTAGAGACTTGAGTTTCTACCATTTCCAATTTTCATTGACTTTGGCTTCATTAGAGACTTGAGTTTCTACGATTTCCAATTTTCACAGACTTTTGCAAATTGCTAGATGGGTATTTTGTAACCAAGGTCATGTTTATGCCTACATAAAAATTCAAACTTCTCCATGACACTGGAACAGAGAAATCATTACAGATACTCTTAGACGTTTCATCATAGTAAGGAACAAATACAATATTTTTCAATTTGGAAATGGACCATTTGGGGTTGGGCTTAAAAAATAAAAGCAAATTGATTGACAAGTCCAACAACATATAACAAAGGACTTGAGGTTTTCAAGTAGGTCACTAAATACACGGCTTAGGACCTCGCATATAGAATAATGGATAGTTTTCACTTTTGAAATAGAAACAAATTGAAATGAAAAATGGCCTCATGTATACTTGATAAGTAACATGGCAAGAGTTTAAGTTAGATTTCATGCCTTTGAAAAATTATAGTAGTTTAAAAGAATTTGAGAAACTAAAACATTTCATTTTATAGTACAAACTTGGACCTCACCATCAAACCATAAAGATGTTGGACACCACCAGGGAAAGAGAGGACCCCATGGTGGTTCCTTCAATTTTTTCATAACATACTCCTTTGAAAGAGAGAAAAGTGAAGGAAAGACAAATGATTGTTGAGGTTAAGGGTTTCCTGATCCATAAGATAAAATATAATGCTAAGGGCTTTAATGGCAAGAATTTTGGTAAATAAAGATACCACATCAAAACTAACCATTACATCATTATCATTGAAATGAAAAGGTTTGTTTTTAGATGAAATTGGCAGAATCTTTAATAAAGGGATGGGTCAACAAAAAAATGTTTGGAGTTTGTTGGTAAGGAACTTAGTAAGAGCATGGGTGGGGGTTACAATAGTACTCACTGTGGGCTAGAGGGATATCCTTATTGTGTAATCTAGGTTGCCTAGATATTATAGGGATCTAGGGATTGTGGGGGACACGATGCTTTTGGAAAGAATGGTTAATGGAGAATAATTTAATGGTTTTTGTAATCGTGAAGGTGATAAAGGTAATGTGGCTTTGGAGAGGGTTTTATAAGGTGATGACAATGGAGGCATTTCCTTTATCTGCTTCGAGGACAACATTTTTGGGGTGATTATTAATTCGATGAATGGCTAGAAACTCAACTTTAAGGAGGTTGGGCATAGGAAATTTAGAGCATGTAAGGATCATAATGCATAGCTGCGTTATTTCTTTAGCTCCATTAGAAGGGAGAAGATGAGCCATTGATTCAATAGAGCACATAATTTCTTCAGTAGGAATATGATGGGAGGCGATGGAAAAGTTAAGACTTTTTTTTCCAAAATGTGGATGGTAGAACGGTCAAGGGAGGTAAATGAGAGATCTATGATGGTGGGAGGAGTTGAATGAGAGAGGGTTCGAGGAGGTTTGGACAATGGATCCTTAAGGAAAAAAGACTAGATAATTTTTCACTAGAGGGAGAGAGAAATGGAAAAGGATTTTTATTATTAACCAGACATTCAATATTATCACTGGAATTTGAAGGTCTTAGATTATTATTATTATTATTATTATTATTATTATTATTATTAAAAATCAAAGGTGCTAGATTATCATCAATATTGGTAAGGTTATGATTCAAAGGGGAAGAGTCGGTATTAATGATAGAGTTGAAATGGAAAGGAATAAATGAATAGTAGAGCAAGGGAAAGATCTAGTAGCAAGTTTGATGATTCACTTAGAGGTAAAAGGGAAAACATTAGAATTGGAATTGGGATTATATTGACAAAATTGATGGGCACAATATGAGATATCATAAGGAAGAGAAAAAAATGGGGATTGAATGGACAATAAATTTCACATGAAAGGATTGGAAAGTGGTTGTGACCTTGGCGAGAAATGATAAGACAAGGACAGATTATTATTAGTGGAAACCTTGGACTAAAGATTGTTAATTTTTGACTAAATGTTTTTGAAGATTCAAAAACATGTCGGGATGCAATAAAGGATCTATTATCAAGGATGGAACATAAATCAAAGTTGAAAATTTAGCTGAAGTAGAAAACATTTAAAAGATAAACGACAAATAAATAACTTGGTAAAATGGATATTAGCCCAAAGGACTGCTTGATTGGTTATGGATAAGATATGAATAAGATCCTTCCTTCTAGGATGGTGATGATGTAGCTTGGTGAAAGAGGGAATAATGGAAGAGTAACAAGAATGTCTTGGAAAGGTGTGATCAACCATTGGTTTTAATTTATCCATTGCTCCCCATTGCACTCCTATTGAAGAATTCTTTTGTTCTATTGAATTGATTTCTCATCTTTTCCCTTCCCATGAAGTGGAAGAAATAAAGTTCTCTAAACAATATATAAGCCTAACCTCTCGAAGAATGAGTTTCTAGCCATTCACTAGATTAATGACAAACCCAATATTGTTGTTCTAAAATCAATTGAAGGCAATGTCTCCATTTTCATGGACAAGACAACCTATGCATTTAAATTTCTTAACCTCTTTTTATCATCCTTTAATAAACCCCTTTAAAAATACCCCACTACCTTTATCAACTCCAAGACTACTAAAAACATCAAAGCCTCCTCCATTGGCCTTTCTATCCAAAAATGTCATATCCCCCACAATCCCAAAACCCCTAAAATATACGGGCAACCTGAACTCCACAAAAGGGATATCTTGTGATCACCCATAGTCAGTGTTATTAGATCCCCCACCCACACTCTCTTTAAGTTCCTTGCCAGCAAACTCCAACTTGTAGTTGGTCACATCCCTTCCTTTATTAAGGATTATGTTGATTTCATCTAAAAAACTAAAGCGCTCCATCTCAGTGATAATAACCTAATGGTTATTGTTGATGAGGTATCTTTATTTTCCAAAATTCTTGTCTGTGAGGCTCTTGGAATTATTTTTGATCTTATGGATCATAAATTGTTAGCCTCATCAACCTTTGCCTTTCCTCCATTTTTTTCTCTTTAAAAGGAGGTTACTATGAACAAACTGAAGAAACTTTCTTGGGCTCCTCTCCATCTCTAGTGGTGGTCAACCTCTTACATATGGAACAATATGAAAAGGCCACCTTGAATTCCTCTCCCCTTAGACCCAAATTTTGTATTCCTTTTGTGGATGACACCTTTCTAATTTGGCCTCATGGCCACCTTGCTTTGGACTCTTTCCTTACCCATCTTAATAACTATCCTCACATCCAATTTACCATGGAAATCCAAGAGAATAATAATTCCCTTGCCCTCCTCGATGTCCTTTTTTCCCTTACACATCACATTTATAGAAAGAAGACTCATACATACATCTACCTTCTTGACTAATCCTAACATCACTATGAGTAGAAAGTTGTTGCCCTCAAAGCACTGGTTACTCAGGCATCTCGCATCTCCATGCCCTAATTCCTTGATTAAGAGAAAACTGTAGGTTTTAACCCTGTACAGAAATTACCTACAAACGAATTCTTAAAAAAAAGAAGAAAATATTCAAATTTCTTTGAAATATCTTTCATACCATCCATCTCTACATACATTTGAATATAGTTTATTATTAATTATCATGCAATTTAGTTTGTTAGCAAATATAGCATTAAAATTATATTTTAAATATGGAATTATAATTTAATGTCTCTTCACCTTAGTTGTTGTTAAACTTCAACCTCTCTTTGGTTGCCAACATCCTTATTAGTTCCCAAAGGATCATTTTCTTCTCATTTGTCACACTATGTGGCATGACCATATATATTAATGAGTTTGATAATGCATAGTATACCCTATATATTTACCTCATATACATATCATGTAACATTATCCATATCATTTGGCCCCCAAGAAGAAAGAGTGATTCAATTTTTCTAGGCGCTAAAAATCTCAACAAATAATCAAGTTGAATTTATTGTGCTTTGGAGGGTTTTGAAAATGGCTTCCTCTAGAAGGCTTCACCAATTATCACTTTTTGGAGACTCTATGATAGTCATCCAACAAGTTATTAAACTTCAAGGAAATAATGAGCAGTTACTCCGCACAGATCTACATCGAATAATGCTAGCTACGGACAAATGTGATCATATTGAATTCTTCCACATCAAGAGAAACCTAAATAAGGAATTCGATGTCTTCGTCAATTAGGGAGCACAACTAGAATAAGGAATATTAAACATAATTGACAATATAATATTTTTTTCTTAGAATAAATTATTTGGTAGAATTCATTTGTAGCCTTTGCACTTGCAAGTAGATTTTTCATTTGGCATTAACACAAACTAATATGTCTTGGGTTTGCAATGTATGTCAACTTTTACAAACATAAATTTACCAACTCTTATATTGTTTAGCTAGGAAATTAATACTATGTATCCTTTTAAAGTTGCTTTTTGTAATATGTTAGACAAGATTATAACTGGCCTAGAAGGTTAGCCACTACACATTGCTTCCTTATGTCGGCAAAATGGCCCTTGAGAGGTTTGTCGCTAGAAAAAACTCTTTGCAATTTAGTTTTAGCAATTAATACTTAGCATTTGTTTTGATGTGATTCCTTCAAAGTTAAACATTATAAGTGCTTGGAGAGGTATGAGAGATGAACCACTAAGCACAACTGAGAGCATAGATTTCTCCATATCAGAAATGCCTAATTATGCAATCCCTTCTAAATTAAACATATCAATCTCAATTTCATCATAAAAATAATAAATATTTAAACATAATAATTATAATCTCTTTGGAATAATCTCGAAATCCATTGGCCACCTCCAACAACTAGAAAAATTAAATCGTGCTCTGAACCAATTATCGAGTGGTATAAATGCAACTCTTGGGAAATGTTTACTACAACTAGCCCTATCATATAATATGCTCATAGGGCACATACCTCATGAAATTGAGGGTCTCCATTCATGTAGGCCTAGGTAAGCCTCTTGTAAAGTTAAATTAGTTTATTACCTATTTTTTTATGCAATAATTTATGTTGCAAAGGAACAGTTCCAAACTAGACAACATCTACATCATATAACATATCATATCTCCCTTCATCTATGTTCTTCTTCCATATGCCACCATCTTATCATGTTTCACTGGAGAAGGCCTCTTTTCCTATGTTTTTTTTTAGAAGACAAGGCACGTATTATGTGGATTAAAATTTGGAGGAGTGGGAGCATGGGATAAGGTGGTTTCTTCTTCATATTCCAATCTTTCCTACTTCTCCCATTCCTATTTCCTTCACTATACATCCCTTCTTTGCAATGAGTCTATGTACTAATATGAAAATTTTGGATCTTAGTTTTACAATAGTAGATGGTTTATGTTTGGCTATTATAGCGAGTGGTGCCAAAATGCTCAAGCATTTGAGTGTAATAAAAGCGAGCATTGGTTAAATATTGTCCAAGCGTGGCAAGGTGCCCTGCTTTACATTCTGTATATCTGTATATTCTGTATGCTTTACATTCTGTATATCTGTATATTCTGTATCCTTGAAGTCTGGACAACTATCACAATTTGCAAGTTGCAACTAAGGTGCATTGAATATGCTTCGATGTACTTTTATGGTCATTATCATTAATAAATCAAAACAAGTACATGAGATATCATTGACATCCATGTGGGATAATTTAAAATATAATTGAAAGTGCTAAATGGTGTTTTTAAAATTTGTTTATTAATGATATCAATAAAAAAATAGTGAACAAGTACATGACATATCGTTGACCTCCATGTGGGATAATTCAAAATATAATTGAAAGTGCAAAATGGTGTTTTTAGAACTTGTTTATTTAGATTTTTGTTTAATTAATATTATTTCATCTATATGAAATGTATTATAATTATTAAAAAATAACAAATAAAATAGCAATTATTATAATTTCCAAAGTTATGAGAATATCTCATAGTACCCACTCATACATAACTTACTTTATATAATTTGGCACATTATTGCATACTTTTTTTGTTAGTTTACTACATATTTTAAAAATAGTTATTTTAAATATTAAAATACGACTTATTAAATATTCAAATTTAAGAAAGTTGATCTTAGAATGCATTATTTGAACAAAATATTGCAGCTTGAAGACTCTTGTATGTGATATGTCTCAGCCCTATTCAAAGTTGTAAAGTGTGTTTTCTGATGATCTCCTTGTTACTAGTGGTAATGCTTCGAAGGACAAGGGCAGTCCTTTGATAGACAACAAGATGGGGCAAATGAATGGAGAGAAAATGATGGGAATTGAATAAAATCAAGTGGTCAATTGAAGAAGAATGAGGTTCATCTGAGGATGGGAATGTTATTTTTTATGGCAGGTCACATCCATTGCAACAATTCGGATATAAAGAACACCCACTCTAGGATTTCATGTTTATTGGCTCCGTGATGAAAATAATGAAGACAAAATACATGTTAATCTATTACTTGTGTTCTTTGATGGAAGTTTTGTAATGAATGACTGCAAAATACACGGTGAGAGAAAAATGCATATTATGCTAATTAAAGAATGTTTTTCACTTGTTGAACAGTATTGAATTTAACACACTAACACTTTACAACAATGAACTAACAATCTTCATGATGAAAATAGTAATAAGGAAGATTTATCTACATAATGGAAAAGACAATATGGGATATTCCAATCACGTTCCAAGGTATCTTTTAAAATGTGGATGTGAGAAAAGGTTGTTGTGGAAGGTGTTGTTTGTATATGGGAAATTTCCTGATCATGGTGTGTAATCCTAATGTTGATAGATATGTCTACTTGTTGTGGAAGGTGTTGTTTTTATATGAGAAATTTCTTGATCATTCTGTGTAATCCTAATATTGATAGATATGTCTACTAAGTGGTTCCAGTTAATGGGACATTGATGTGAGCATTCAATATATTTTTATTCTTTATCAAAGTATTATTTTGTTGTATTTGTGTAATTCAATTTATGCCTTACGTCGTTTCCTTTGCAACATTTGGTGCAAATGCTAGTTATTCCATATTAATATTTTATCACTTCTGGTTTACTGTGATGTTAATGAATGGTTTTAATTTTAGATTTTTAAATATATTTTTATTTTTTTCCGAGATAATTTTGCAATATTATTTATTGAAAAAAAATACATGTTTGTATATGTTGATAAGCATTCAATCATACCAGCTTAATGACTAATGTTTATTATAAAAAACTATAAAAACAATAAGAGAAAATTATATTTAAGTGTTATGTGAGCAGGGACTTAACCACCATTTAATGTTTTTATTTTTCTGCACTTTCCACCAATAAAAAACTATAAAAAAAAAAACAATAAGAAAAAATTATATTTAAGTGTTATGTGAGAAAGCACTTACCCACCATTTTATGCTTTTATTTTTCTGCACTTTCCACCAACCACCTTGATTGGGAGTGGTAGTTACAATATTCAGTTGATTGTCTTCCTTCTTTAAAGGGACTTCTTTATCTGAGTTCGAACTCTCAGATACATGGATTCTTTTAATGTCTCTTGTCTCCTTTTAAGGGGAGAGCTTCTCGTTCTATTGTAATGGAACTGTAGTTTCTATTGCTTCATTAATTTTTGCACTTTGAACCATTGTTCCTACCAACTCTACACCTCCTTCCACTAATATTTCTTATGGATTCTAGTCAATGACACTTGTATAATTCTCCATTTTTTCACCGTCCTCTTCTAAGATACGTTTCCCTGAGAATTGCCATCCTTTTGGCTTTTGGGACTGTTTCTTTTTTCTTTTTGGATCTTTCTTTGCCTAAGGACACGAATTTTGCAAATGTCCTATTTAAAGAAAAATGTGACATATGAATGTTGCGTTTTCAAAATCTAAAGGCTCGTTCCACTAAAAACTATTATGAATCAGGTTTATACGATCAGCTAAACCTTTACTAACATCTACATCTACACAGATCCTAAAAAACTAAAAATTTATTGTGTGGGTTTATCCAAATCTAGCTTTATAAACTTCCCCAATGTATTTCCAATTCCTTGTAATATTTCGTGATGCCAAAAATGAAGGGGAAAATTATGTAATCTGACTCAAACCGGCATTTTGGAAGTCATTGTTGCATTGGCATCAAAACCCAGGAACCATGTGGTCATGAAGAGGCCTGCGCTGTCCCAAAACTATGGACCCTCTTTTAAAGCAAAATCCATATCCTTCATTATATCAAATTTTATGATGTAGGAGCATAAACTCTCAAATTCAAGCTTGTTGGTTAGACCTAGGAGTCTTGACATTTACTAATGGAGTTGGTTCCCTAACTATGTTTAATTATTGATTATTTGTAATTTCCTGTGTTTCTAGGGAAACCTAGAAAGATTTTGTAAATAGGTTTGAGACTAAGAATATTGTAATTAGATTTTATTTTTAGAAAATATCTTGAGAGTTTGAACGAGTTGAAGAGATTTGGGGATCAGTGAGATCTCTTGGGTGATGTGTGGATCCAAAAAAGATAAGGGTTAGTTGAATGATTTGAAGACCTAAACTAATTTTAGTTCAGAATCTTATATGTATAATTGTGTAGCCAAGAGGCACAAAAAAATAGAGATGAGAGTAAGTGATGATTTAGTTGTGGATCCCAATATGGCAACGAGGCAAAGGGAGTGTCAATTATATGTAAATCAGGCTTGAGAGGACACCAGAACTTGTAGGTAAATATTATGTACATTCTGGAGAATCTAACATTGTATGTAACTTTATGTTCGAGTATTAGTGGCTTGAATAGTCTGAAATCCTCTATTCATTGTTGTGAATACAAATATTTGTACTGTGCGATGAAGAGTGCATTTTGGAACAAACGCATGAACTCTTCTTGCAACAAATCCTTTGTTGGAAGCATTTGAGGAAGGAGGAAAGGCTTGAATTATTCAACACGGCCGGAATAAAGTTGAATTGTGGTAAGGAGCTAACCCCCAATTAAAATTGTGGTGTTAGGTATGTTTGAAACCCCAACTAAAGTTGACAAAACAAAACAAGAAACCTCTTGACCTTGAATGGGACCAATCGACCAGAGGATAGTTGGCTATTATTGGATGGAGAAGGGTTGGGGCAGAAATTTTAGGTCAAGAAAAAATTTGAACATAGAAAGGGACTGAAATATTTCTGTCTTGAAGTTTATTTTCTCGGAGGTTTTCGTGTGGCAGTGTTCAAAGGGACCGGGACAAGCTTTTGAGACCGAGACTTATTGCTTGGCACCAAGAGACAAAAAGGAAACTCTATCTCGGGTTCGTTCCATCAAAAATTTTAGGAGCACCCTCCATTTATAAATGTTGAGCCAAAATTTGCTACAGTGGTCATGACATGGTCATAGGCAACTAGTGTTTAACTAGTGCTCATATATTATAAAGTTTTGGACTATGTCAATGGTTTTATGTTATAAGGTTTCTAATTTGAACGAGATGGGAACATCCTATGTGAGACTTGCAGGGTTATCCCTTTAGGGATTTTGACCTCAGTTCTGACTATGGTCAAGTTTAATATAGATATGTTTTGATGATTTCTTTTCTCTATATCATTTTATAACAAAAAAACCTGGAGCATAAATGAATATCACAATTTGCAACCTATGTGGAGAAAATCCACTAATGTAGGTCCTCTGATTTGTGCCTGAATTTGTTGAATCTATAGATAACTGCTCCAGATTGGAAAGTGGTGCAAAGTGCATTAACCTCTAGAAGGTTTATAACCATAGTCCGAACCTAATTCATCCATTCCATGATGTAGGGTCTAGGAATATTCAGGATTTGATCAAAGTTATTTTGTGTTTTAGCCTTTCCTTTTTACGAAATCCTTAAACAAAACGAGACCCTTGGAGTTGGTTCAAGGATAGCCTCCTTGTGGCCTCAGATTTATGACAATGGATGAATCTCGTTCGAAGCCATATTCTTGTAGTTGAATAACATATTGTAGTGAAATCCCCACATAAATCAAACTGTGTAACTTCATCAAGATTCCCAATTTATCTTAGATAATCTGCTTCAGATCTCGCACCATATCCCCCATTGAAACCATGATAAGGGTCAATTTCCCCTTCAGGGTTTTGACATAAATTTGAAAAGTTTCCTTCTTGTCTAGATCTGAGTTACACCTATCAGGTTTCAAAGATGGATACCCATCTACGATGCTTCTATCTTTAGATCAAGCCCATGGGATAAATCCCTCATGAGGCAATAGCCCATCCACATGAAACAACCGTCGCTAGAGATCAGATCTAATTATGCAAGAGATATATAGGTCACAACCCTTTCTAACAAACATGGAACTTTACGGATCCCCAACAACTCGCATGAGCTACTACCATTGAATATGAACACCAAATCTACCAAGAGTGAACTCTCCCACCACAACATTATTAGATAAAACCACATCCAATAAACCGCCTCAATGGCCCCCTGCAATGAGAAATGATAAAAGATTTAAAGAGAGAAAAGCTTGATTATCCTTATAAACAATGAAACATATTGTTATAGGACTTTCATAATTTCTTCGGATTTCATCCTCGTGACCTCACAAAGACCAAAAGCACTTATTGACATTGAACAAAGAGCAATAGCGAGAAAAAATCTCTAGTTGAAACCTCCATTGTCCATAATCATTCTCCTTCGTCCAAAACCAATTCTAAATATATTTTTACTTTATTTCTTTCTCTAATATTTAATATATAAAAATATTATTATTATATTAAAAAACAAATAAATTTAGAATTCAGTTTTTTATTTTTTAATTAATATTTTTTTTAATAATTTAATATTTGGTTATATAATTATCTTAATAGAATTTGATTCAGTGAAACACAGTTTAAATACTTTATTACTATCCCTCTCTCACGTATAAGATATTGCATTGAGATTTTTTGGTCAAACACATATTATTTGGGTTTGACCAAAAAAAGTTGCATAAGTTTCCATAATTCAACATTACACATTGAAATTTAGTATTTTTTTACAATATTTTAATTTATTTTTCTCCAATTGATTGGTTATCAGGTTCAACATGTTATTGCTTGTTGGCTCAATTAACGAGCCAAGAGTACAAAGTTCACATCGTACTAGGTTGATCATAGGGTATGGTATGACGATACGTCAGTGTTTCCTTCTATCTGGGCTCCATCTTTGCCACATACTTCCTACAAAAAAGCACGTTACACTGATAGCCTACAGTGTAACATGCATTTTTTTGTATGTTGTGTCTCCTCTAATCTGAACAACTTTGCTCATCTGTATCAGGGAAACCAAAATAAAGCATAAAATAAATGCATAGTAAACTCTTGTCACCCAGGGGGGCTTCTCTACCGTGCGTTTTGGGCATTGTCATGACAAAACTTGCAATTTTTATGATAATTGGGTGGATTTTAATGTAGGGATTTGATGATCATGTTTTTTCTGCCATTAACGCTTATGTACCTATTGTGGATCTCTTTTATACGTGGTCGTGTATGTATTAGCTTTTGAATCTCAATAATAATTCATGATATGATACTTTCTACATGCATACATGAATAGTTAATTAAATTCTTTCAAAATATTAAAGTGACAAATATCTTTTTTAGAATTAGAATAAAATTTAAATGTTAATGCTATTTATTAATGAATTTTATATAATAAAATTTTATATAATTATTTTAAAATAATGAAATTTTAAAAAACAAAAGAAATTGCACAACTTTATATCTGTAATTATTTAAAAGTTAATCAAATTCTCATTCCATCTATTTTGACTAATTCCAATGTCAAAATATAAAACAAAACACTTTCTATCGTTCATCTTTTAACTTTAAAATCTCATGTAACTTTTCTCTAACTTCGCTCATACTCCAACCCGATACAATGATACACCATAGTTAGACAATGCCATATTTTTTTTTTAACTTGGAAATTCCTCAAAGTCAAACTCTCCCGTGATTACCTTAGGTTGACGCTTTGGAGTCAGTACCCACCGTCGACTATTAATAGTATGGGTAAGAGAACTTTACACATGTATGCAATTATAATAATATATCGAACCTCAGTAGGGTTGGCTATCATTTGCCATTGGACACACATTGTTAATGTATTGTGGTATCAGAATTTTGAAATGAGCCTGTGCCATGTATGAGTTAAACAAATTGCTTCAGATGTGTGATATGGAAGTTATTCAAGTTGCTTTGAGTAGGGGATGAAAACGTGATAGGCATATATTGAAGGTTGTATGGATTAGCACTACAAATGTTGATAAGCCCCAGGCCAAAAACATTAAGCTTTTTCATAACTTCTCTATGTTCATAACATCTGTAAAGCCCAAAACATATTGTATAAATCAGATTCTTAAAAAACATTATGTTATTAGTATTTATGTGCATTTTGCAAATTAATTATGCTAAATAAATATATACTTTACTAATCAAAACATATACAATATTTTTTGGTACTTCCTATTATATAAAGATCTCAATGGTTTAATATCTAATTTTGACTTTCTAATCAACCTCATATGTATATTTTTTTACTAACTAGGAAAGACAGGACACTATATAGCCCTTGTTTTATTTAAAAAACAATTAAACATATAATTAAATTATGCTTTTGTTCTATATTAATATTTTCTCCTTCTTTTAAATAATAATTAACCTTTTGGTTTTTTAATTTTTGGATTTGACTAAAAGAATAGTGAGAGAAAAGGTATCATTATAT
>APFE031144373.1:3193-32459 GCA_000404065.3 Pinus taeda
AGATAAAAAGGAAGCATACAACCTATGCCTTGATGTTGGAGACCTCCTTTTGGTGGATGTCCAAGTCCAAGCAAAGACTCTTCAAGCACTACTTTTCCCAGCTAGAATGGGTAACATGTAAGCATAATATCAGCATAGGGATGCAACAATCAATGGAAAACCATTTGGGGATGGGAGGGAGTGAATTTATAGGAAGGGAGAGGGAGTTAGGGATCCACAAAAGAGGAAGGAAGGTGCACATATCAAGGGGAAAGTCCATGATGATAAGATCAAGAGTTCCAAACGGGAGAGCTTGATCATATCAACAACAACCAATATCCATCTCGATGTTCTCGAAGGTTCTAGTGTACGATGCTTCTCCTCCAGTTTCAAAAAACTTGCCAGAAGAGGTTCAATGTGATTTTTACAATGAGGACCAGTGCTAGAAGCATGAGTGTATAACTGAGCAACCTACCATCAGCACGAGCAGAAAGTGGAGCATGACGTGCTAATGCTAAAAATTGGGTTTTTAGTCAACCTTCTTCAGAATGGATTCATGGCAGTTTTCCTTTGATTCTTTAGGGATGTTTTAGTCTATATATCATGATGGATACGCTACACAGTAGTCAATGTTTTGGCACTTCAGGATACGTAACAGGAAGTGAACAGGAGGTGTGTCAAAATACTATGTAAAAAATGCCCCCTAAAGCATGATGGAAAAATAGGGAGTGATGGATGAGATGCTTTACAATCCAGTGCAAGGATGAGAAAAACACCCTCAGGAGACTTGAAAATCAAGCATATGCATATACATATCTAACATCTCTGATAATCATGCCTAATGATACATGAATAGGAATCTAATAATACATGAATCCATGGTATGGACACAACCATCCAAATAGAAGGGATCATGTGGAAAGATCCTTGGTATGGTCATAGCCATCTGAATAAAAATGATCATGAATATGGACCCATAATAATGTCTCAGCTATCCGTCTAGAGGAAACATGTGGACAATCATGAATCACTCATAACTCCACACAACCTGGACTTTATCAGAGAAAATCCACAGTCTTGCACTCTGTCTCGACTAGATCAATATACAAATTCTAACATGTGAATAGAAGTGTCGAAGTCGAACATGATAGAAAACCACCTTATTATCGGTCAATGATGTAAACCGTTAATAGGCATGGGAGAAACCACCAATAATTACAATGGCTCTCACAGTACAATCTGCACAATCCATGAATTTGAATAATGAAGGTAAAGTTGAACATACTTTTCCTACTGTATTCCTATCTCTCCTAGATATTTTTGCATCCAAAACATCTCTTTGCAAGATTCCATTTCAACTATGTACTCTGCCTCTATTGTAGAGAGAACTACTATTCTTTTTAGCCTTGAGACCTAAGATATTGCTATACCTGTAAACGTATACAAATAACCTATAGTGGACTTTCTAGTGTCCAAATCTCTAGGCATATCTGCATCTATAAATCCTTTAAGCATAATCTCATTATGACCAAAACATAAACAATAATGACTAGTAGCCTTGAGATACCTCAAGATCCATTTTATTGCTTTTGAATGTTGTTTACCTGGATTGGCAAGGAACCCACTTACTACTCCTATTAAATATGAAATGTCTAGTCAGGTACATACCATGCCATACATCAAGCTTCCAGCTGCTAAAGCATAAGGAATCTTTCTCATCTCTTCCTTCTCCTTGTCATCACTAGGACATAACTTAGTACTAAACTTGAAGTGAGCTACAAGGGGTGTACCAACTGTCTTGGCATCCTTCATATTAAACTTATCAAGCACCTTCTTGGTATATTTTTCTTTTGATAGCCACAACCCTTTTTTTCATGTCATGTATAAACCTCATGCCCAATATTTGTTGTGCTATACCCAAATCATTCATTGCAAATTTTCTACCTAAATATTTCTTCAACCTATTGATCATATTCTTATCATGCCCAATAATATACATGTCATCCCCATATAGCAATAATATGATATACTTTCCTTGATCATACCACTTTACATAGACACAATGTTCAATTTCCAACTTGTGAAAACCACGTTCCAACATGAATGAATCAAATTTCATATACCATTTCTGAAGTGCCTATTTCAACCCATAGAGACTCTTCTTCAACCTACAAACTAGGTCTTATTTGTCTCTATCTATGGAACCTTCTGGATGCTATATATAAAGTTCTTTGTCCAATTCACCATGAAGGAAATAAAGTTTTACATCTAACTATTCAAATTCTAAGTCTAAAGCATCAACAAGACCAATAATGACTTTGATGGATGAAATTTTGACAATAGGTGAGAAAATATTAGTGAAGTCAATACCTTATTTTTGGGAAAATCCTTTCACCACTAACCTTTCTTTTTATCTCTCCTTTTTGTCACCTTCATGCTTAATCCTATATACCCATTTTTTTTGTAGGGCCTTTCTACATTTTGGTAGCTTTACCAATTCCCAGGTTTTATTTTCCTACAAAGAGTTCATTTCTTCCTCCATTTCTTTCTTCCATTCTTTACTGTGCTCAAATTTACAAGCCTCTTGAAAACAATCAGGCCCACCTTCATCAGTTAATAAAATGTAGTTTGAAGGAGGATACCTTTGTGAAGGCTTATGAGGCCTAGACGACCTATGAACTAGCTATGGTGGTGCATTACCAGGTTGAATTTCTTGTAAAGGTTCTTCCAAGGTTCCTTCTTCTTGATATTCATCATTTCCCACTTGATGTCCTTCCTTCTCTTGAATTTTTTGTCCATTTTCTTGCATTGGTGGGATTTCTTCTTCCTGCTTTTCAAAACTGTTAATAACTTTCTTGACCTCTAACTCACCTACCAGCCTCTTAAACATCTCTGACTGATTAAATATAACTTCCCTTCTTCTAATAAATTGAATTTTGACTCGATCTAATAGATGATAACCAAATTCTCCATCTGCATATCCCAAAAAAATGTATTTCATAGATTTATCATCTAGCTTAGTTCTATTTTGGTTGGGAATATGTACAAATGATTCACATCCATGGGTGTTCATGCTTTTTTAGAAATTTGGGCCTGCTTCCCCTTTCTATTTCAATTTCAATATTTCAACATCAGAGCTCTTGGAAAAGGAAAATTAATTAATCATCCATCCATTTACCACAATCAAAATCCCTCAATATTTTTCTCATTATTTGTGTGCATGATGGGAGTACAATGCATATTCATTTGTGGACCTCCAACCAATATGATCCAATCCCATTCATCCCATTCCATTGAGTATAGGAAACTGGACTCAAAATCACCATTGATTGTTCAAGGGGACAAAGCACTAGGACAAATACACCTTAAAAAACCTCACAATTTACTAGTGTAACTCATCTCCATCCACCATATTTGACAACGACACTTGGGGCACACTAAGACACCACTTGGGGAAAACATAAACAATTTGTAACTATCCTGTACATTAACCTCAACTTCCATTGCAATCATCATAGTTTGGCAATTCAAAAATATATGTCTACATATTCAACCTTGACTGTTCCTTAATACAGAATAAACAACTATCAAGTACATATTTCTTACAGAATTGATAACACACTATTATACATGTTACAAGTAGTAAAATATTTAAATAAATAAGAATTGAAAAGTGAAAAGATATATGGGTTTTATAAGCAACAAATGGTATACAAAAACAATGTTTTCATTGATTTAGAATATAACAGCTGGTCCAAGTCTTTAGTAGCATTTTCAAAGTGATTATCCTATCATCATGGAGTGGGTTGGGTTTAAATAATTGATCAATATAACTAATATTATATTATATTGTTTTGGAGGTTTTCATTGCAAAAGACCATCTCTCAAGTTTAAGGATGTTTGGTGATTCCCTGGTGGCAATCAATCAATTGGGGATGAAGGGGAAGCAAATTGAGAAAGGTGAGTTCATTCTTATATGTTGTACAAAATAAGGGAGTATTTATCTTGGTTGTCTTATCTATAGGGAGGGAGATTTTTTTTTTATTTGTATTTAACGAACCATACTGACAATGATCACAATCATTCCTTTGTCACATTCTCAATATATTTCCTAATTAATACCAATAATGTTAATATTTATTGACCTAGTCACCACTCCCATCAAACATTTGAAAAATATTGAGTTGCGATGATGTCCCTTACAGTCTTGGACATTAAATTTATTTATTTAACTCTCCATGGATCCAAACTCCCCTTGCAGTCTCTCCTAGACAATCTCTTCAATCCCACAAAGAAACAAAGAATAATCCAAATCGATTGTAGAATAACAATGGCTAGTGTAGCTTCTAGAAGCAATTCTAAATGTGCTTCCAATCCTTTCCCATTGCACTTACAGGAACAACAAGTATAAATCATATTTTGACTAGACACAACAAACCACACCACACTGGTTTTCTATAAAAAATAGATCAACATATATGATTAATTTTCTTAATGTCCTTACTCAGATCTTCTTGCAAACACAGGTAACTCCACTTACAACCGGTTGTTGCACAATGTATGGAATACATTCCACATAGTCAATTTTTGTATTGTGAGATATTGATGGGGCCTAAGGAAATGAGAAAGTGCAACAAATATTAAGATCTTTCTGGACTAATCTGACTCTATGGTTTTGACATTTGTGAAATATGAAGGGTACATTGTCTTTTAGGAAAATATTATATGTTAGATTTATGATCTCTAAAGAGAAACGTAACTTTATGCATACTAATATTTACAATTTTTGCCCAACCTCGAAAGTCCCTTGCACAAGTAATATCAGTTAGAGAATACTAATAACAAAGTGTGGTGGTGTCACTAGAGACATCATTCCATAAAAAATGTCCTTTCTATATGATGAAAACACAACTAATAATTGTTTATTACTGAAACCAAGAGTGTCTTTAAATAATCATGTGTGAACATGAAAGTAGTTTAAGGGCATAACATAATTAAAGCTACTTATTTCGAGTGGATATCTAGTTCATACTTTGGGAACTAAACATGATGTAATGCAATTTTCATTGGAAATAATACATCGTTAACACTTATCCTTCCTTTAAACATCTCATTTGTCCCAAGAAGAGTAAATTTTTGAAACCTTGGAGGGTGACATTTCATTATCCCAATTGTACTAAATTTTTGGAAGTGTCAAACAATCATCCTCTTCTATGTTGATTTAGATGAAAATATATTACTCCTTTTAATTTTCAATATCCAGGTCAAAAGAAACACGATGGACACAACCATACATTACTCTAAATGGATGCATACCTATGTTAAGTATACAACCCCATGAAAGGAAACCTTTTTGACACGCTGCCACATGGGTGCTCAAGCAACTTACATGGTTGTTAGTATTTTCTTATTGTGAATCTTTCTAACCACTACTATATGTGTTATCAATGACATAGGCACTAGACACACCACATAGGTAGTCGAAAATATATTTTTTTGCTGCATTTTCAATTTCGATTCAATAAATTATCCTCATTGTCATTTTTTCTTTAGTAGTTCCAAACTCTTCAGTAGAGATGAATATCAAAAGTAGTGTCCAAAAATAACACAAGTTTCACACACAAGATATACCTTATAAATCCTTAATAAGTTAAAATAGGTTAAAATATGTCTCCATATGGTTACCTTGGCCAATTTGGGCAATACCTTCGCTAATTCAACCAACTTACACCACTTCACGCCACTTAACAATGCAATGCACCAAGCCCTTAAATGGATCCCCTTCCATGAATGCAAATGGATAACACCATACACATAATCATGGACTAAGTTAAGGTCATCACCTAATAGATAACATGGTAATGGCCTATGCTTTATTGTCTTCAAATTCTTTATTCTTTGAAAATTCGCTTCAAAGTCTTAATGTAATTAACCCTTGCTTATTTAGTGAGGAATAATGTATTTATTTTGTGCCATCCTCTTACTTTCCTATGTCACCGCCCTTTAATTCAAACATGAACCACACCTATTTCTACACCAATAACATAAATATATTCTTTATAAACCTTTGAAATATTTTAGAGAGTGGGTATCAATGCTATCCACTTTTCTCAACTATTTCAAAATATATTATCTTGCATTTGCACCCAAATCCACCTTTTTGACCTCTCTAACTATTCAACTATGGTTTTGTGATACAAAATGAGAATCCATACAACCTACTTCATATCATGGCCCAAACGCTTTACCTACCCCTAGAAGAAGTCACACTCTCACAATTTTGGCATTGGTGATTGATCATAATTGCTAGTTGTCAAGCATGTTGTTCATCCTTTTTGTGAGAAATAGGGAAAAAATCCCCCCATTTATTCCTTAGATATGATTTTCCATTTGTATTGTAACTGTTAGTGGCATCCATGCACATCGTGGATGACATTTTGTAGCCGTGTTTACCATACAACTATGTTGGTGAATATTTTCATAGTAGGCAACATCCTTCTTCATGCTCCTCCAGTGGACACATTTTGCAACAACCTTGTTAGGCCCTTCCATTTCCATGTGATTTGTTGGATGAATCTCATGATTATGACGATAAATTATATCCACGCTTTAATAGTGTCACATCAAAAGTCACCACTACTCTGTTATGCCTTTAAAAATATCATTTCCTATTGCAAGATGTAGAGGAAAACAATTATTTTGTTGTGTTGATGATATTGCTTGATGATGTCATGTGTCCTTTTCTTATTATTCCTTCACTTATGCTCTCAACATTCCATGTAAATTAGGCTCTAAATAGAGTGCATATTAGGTTATAGCAAATGCCTTTGCAACTACATTTTCATAACCAACTTTATGTAACTAGGTCAAATTAGAAACTTATCACTTTTTAACACCATTTGTGCAAGAACTTGCAATTGAAATTTGAGTGTGTCACTATAGATATTGATAGCATGGAACTAATTAGTGAATGGAGAACCCTAACCAATATTCTAGAAGCTGAGATATTTCTTAGTTTCTCCCATTCTCACGGAGGGTTTGTTGAAAAAATGTGTCGTATTTCTAAATCCATTAGCATATCTATGAGTTTGTTTTTCTAACAAATAAAATTGTTGAATTTGAACCATTATTGGGCTTACTCTTTGACACATTTTACAATTCCCTATTTAACCTTTTTACCACTTATAACCTACACTCATAAACATATATTCACTATTTTATTATACATATTTCCCCTTTTGAACCCAAACCATTTGACACACATTTTGAGGTAAAATATCCTTATTTTTGTTAATTCCTAAGCCTCTAATAGATTAATTAGATTTTTAAGTTGTTTTTTCTAATGATGAATTGTTTAGTCTAGTTTTTGTACTGACAGTTCAATTGTCGTACTTGATTGTGTTTAGCACATTTGAACTCTTGTAGAAGAAATTACACCACATGGGTTTTGAAGGAAAAGGTATTAAAGTAATTCTAGGCTAGTTAGATTATATCCAGGCCACTTGCATGAAGCTCCAACTCCAAAAGAATGTTACATGTCAAATTTTCTAGACAGTTAGATTTTGGTATGATTCTGGAGGCAATGAAGGTGGATATGAAATTTATAGAACATGGGTTTTGTTTTCAATATAGAACATTAGTTGTCTCAGATCGTTTTCCAAAATTCAATACGGTTTGAAAGATATGCTTGGTTCTTTAACGTCAATCTTCCCAAAATGCACAAGTTTTCCTAGAATTAAAAGAGGTGTCTCGATTTGAGAAAAATAGAAAATCAATGGCCAACACAAAATAGGAGGAGCAAATCTCAACCATTATGAATTATATAAAATATTTTTTGTATGTCATTTTTATTTTGGGTAGGTAATCACCCAATATTACTTTGTATGATTAATTTTGCTAATTTGTATCTATCTCATAGTTAGACAAATATGAGATTGGGGTTTTGGCTTTGATAAACCCCAATGTTTTCTTTGTACACATATTCAGATCTATACTAGAGTTTGAGATGTCAGTCATTCATTTTGTGATAAGGTTGGGATAGGTAGATGATAGGAGGTTCATTGTGGTAACAAGCTAGTGTGATGCCCTTCTTGTAAAACATAGTTGATTCTTCATCAGTGAAAGTTGCTTGTTCATAAGTTTTGGTGCACCATCTCAACCTAATTGTATTAGTCTTAGAAGAATCACATAGGATGAGAAGGATCCCCTAATGTTGGGTGATGCTCTGCCTCTTCATTTTTCTAGTTTAGCTTATGTTAATTATATTGTTTTTCATGCCTTTACATTAGTTTAATTTAGGCTAGTTCAATGATTTTCTTCTTAAAGTTGATTAGTTTCACACCTTTACATTATATCCATGTGACACATGGAATCCCATCAAAGAAAACAAGACAGTACCACCTCTGCCCAAAAAATAACAACCAACCTTGTGCTTGCTCCTTTTTTCAACAAATTAACACTTTTCTCGTCATGCAATTCAATCATCACAAATAGGCATGTCCGTTTCTAGGCATGGTATTCCTCATAAAATTTCTTCAAGGAAAAAGGCCTTTCCATCTATAATAGGTTTCCAACATACACCTCCACATACATGTAATTACATCCATTGAAATTTCCATCTTTAATTATACCTTGTTGATTCCTGGATCAACATCATTCATTGGAGATAGAGTCCTTAAACAATCCTTCCTCATGGCACAACTTTTCCAAGTAGGATTATAATGTCCCAAATAACACTCTTTAATTACAAAATTAATCAAAACCAAGCAACCAAATATATCCAAGGTCACCTTAGACAATTCTAATGTTAGCAGAACATATCCAACCAGGTCTTTGTCTTACTCCAAAATAATCTATGTGGTGTATTTCTAGCCCTATAGGCTTAGTGTTTGAACCAGAACTCTAATAATAGTTTATAACATACCCAACCCCTAGTCACCTTAAGAGGGTGGGCTCATAAAATTTTTGCTTTATTTTACTCACAACAAACTCCCCATTTACAGATATCCATCCTTAACTCTTCAAGAGCTTTTCAAAAATATGAATTTCATTCAAATCTGAGCTCAAAACATAAAAGTATTCCCTATTAAATATTTTCCTTCCAAGAACCACATCAATGTCACTACAATTACCCTACATTAGGCATGCATTAAATGATTTTTTTTCATGTGTCATCATTATACAATTATATGGAAGAAATATATGGTTTACATGTGCTAGTCCCCTTCCAACATGTCACTAGTGCAGCTCTAGTCCACTTCACCTTATGTCGCATCATAATAGTAAATGTGGGTAAAATTATTTCCTACCTAGATATCTAATTTTTAGTTTTCTAGATCCATCTAGATCTGAAAAAATAAAAAAGTCTCATTTTAAAATTCTCTAGATTTCCATCCTTTAGGATTCCACATACCTATCATAGGGCATGCAACATTGACTAGCACATCAACTCTTCAATACCAAGTTCACCACATCACCATTCCGCATTGACATGAAAATGTTATTTTTTGGTGGATATGCTAGCATAAAACATGTGTTCTAGTCTCTAAGGTGTTAGAGAGGCTAACGAACAAGAGATTTACAAAACCCAGAAAAGGTTTCAAGAGAAAATGCTTGGAAACCTCTTAATCGAATTAATTGATAAATAATTAAAATGTTAATAAGTACAAATTAGGCAAATTATTAATTAATGGGTATTAATTGAGAATGTTGATTTTTCTCTAGAGCTTTCTGGAAAAGTGAATTGATGGAGTCTAAGATGATTTGAGCCATTAATCATGATTAGATCTTGGTCATTCATGATCCAGCAAGAGATTATAAGAGTAGATCAAAGGGATTGGAGAAGACACATCAAAAGAGCAAGGTAGTTCAAATTACCCAGTTCATAGTACTCAACAGGGCATAGTTAAGGCGAAGGGAGAGATAGTAGTAGGGGTTTTCACAGTGAAAATTTCCAGAGAAATTCTTAGGGGGGTTTTCTAGCGATCCATAGTCAGGACAATAGGCCTAATATATAGGAGAGGAGGTTGTATTTTGTAGTGTATGATGTCCATATTGTTAGTGTGAGTTACCAAAAGGAGCATCATTTTAGTTGTTGGTGCTTGCATCTATTCCTGGGAGGCAAAGCGAATTGTATCCAGAGGCATAGGGAGGAAGGGAGGTTTGGATGGAGGAGTTTCCAAAGAAGAATGAAATTTTGAGAGGCTATACTGTCTATTTCTGGCTAGTGTGAGTGCTAGGGAGGAGTGCGAGTGGCCATGGGGAGGCGAGATCAATTTTCCAATAGGAAAAATAATTTTCCTAGTATATTTCCAGTTGAGATAATTTGTCTCTAAGCCAGGAAGGCTACCAGTTGTAATTATCTATTTTTTCTGGAATAACAAAACCCTCATTTGCTTCAGTGATTTTCCCTTCAAGGTCTAAGGAAATTTGTCCAGAAAAAAAGACAACATCATTTTTATTGTGTATGTGCATCCATTTATCAGTTCCATATTTTTATTTTTGCAGATTAATTTTATTGTGAAGAATTGCAGTGTTAATTATTTTCTATTTTTATTAATAATAATTATAGAAGAAAAATAAATTGTTAAAGTTAGGAGAATAGTATCTAGTTGCTATAGTTCAAGGGATTTTCACATGGTATTAGAGAAATGAAGATTAGATTAGAGGCTCTAGGCAAAGGGTGTGAGTTTCGTGCAATTTAAGAGGAATATCTGAAGCATCAGTTTCTAGATATGCACTAGATAAGCCTGGGTGCGGATTGCAAAGAAGAAAAAAATAAATTTCTAGTCTAGGGTGGAAAAAAATTGATTTTACCTCATGATCTTTTGCAGCAGGTAGCAAGATTATCGGAGAGGAATTCTAGTGAGCATACCAGTAAGTTCACAGAGCAAATATACTGCAAAATTTTTACAAAAAGGATTTTTTAGTTGTAGATCAGCACAAGGGAGGAAGAGAAAAGAACACTGATAGGAAATTTCTAGTAAAATTCTTAGAGGGTTTCCAGTTTTCTGTGGTAGGAAAGGAGGTCATAATTTCCAATAGAAGAAGGTAGTAGTAGGTTTGTTAGTCTAGCTAGTGAAAATTTCAACTGTAGCAGTGTGTGTGTGCGAGTACGAGAGAAGGACATCCACAAGTAGAGCTAGTTTCCCAAAGGAGTAGAAGGCAGTGAAGATTTCGGGAAGGAAGCCAAAGGCAATTGCAGAAGAAAATTTATGCATTTACAATAGGGAGTGTGAGTGTAGGAGGAAGGCAAAGTTAGTCTACCATAAGGAGAAGGATATTTCTAGCATATAGTTCTCTAGTTACCCAAGTTTTGCAAATATGGTTGCACAAGACTTAGAGATTAGGACATATTTGACAGATCCTCCAAATCTAGCATCTGGAAGGCCAAGATGAAATTCCTATTTGATGTGCACGACTTGAAAGAATTTTTTATAGATGTAACAACTAAATCTATAGATCCACACAGTTGGAAATATTCAAGAGGGAGATGGCTAAATCTAAGAGGATGGTTGTAGACAAAGTTCAAGATCATATTGTCCCGCATATTGCAAATAAGAATAAAACAAAAGACATGTGGGATGCCACCATGAAGTTATACAAGGATCTGTATGAGAATAGGAAAATGATTCTCAAGGAGAAACTGAGGTCAGTCAGAATGCAGAAGGGTGGGAATGTTATGTCCTATGTAACCATGATTTAGGGAGTCAGAGATGAAATTGTAGCTCTAGGAGACAAACCATTAGATAGTGAGATGATGTGCACAACACTCAATAGGTTCTCCAAGGAGTGGTGTACATTCATCCAAGTGATTTATGGACAAGACACACTTCCAAGTTGGGAATTCCTATGGAGTGAAATCCCTAAGGAGGATCTAAGGCTTAACCTCATAGATGGTACTACAAGCAATAGTAGCAAGGGACAAAGGTTAGATAATGAAGAAGAGAACGTAGCCCTTGCAGGTAATGGGAAGGTGAAGAAGGGTCCTAGTAAGGGACAAGGATAAAATAGCGAGAAGAAGAAGAAGGATCGGTGAAAGGTCAAGTGCTTTGTATGTGGTGATATTTTCCACTACATCACCCAATGTCCAAAGAAGAAGAAGGACAAGAAGGGGAAACAAAAATTAGCTTCGACAGTGTTCGATGAGTTGACCTAAAGATTGGAGGAATTCATATTGATAGTATCAATACCTCAAGATGAAGGAGGAGCATGATAGTACATAATACCTGAGTGGGAAAGCTTTGTGAGAAGAGTAGCAATAGGTCTATATCTGATACAATTATTGTATGTTCACATGGATCAACACCTATGCTACGGGAGCCCAAAGTTATTATTAGTAGAAGGAGGATTGAAGTATCATCAAGGCATAGTCATAGACTTGAGAGACAATGCAGATATATTTGCATTCGAATATCGATAGGTAGTTACAAAGCTAGTTGGGTGCAATCAGGTTCTTGGTAGACAATGCAAAGATAGTTGTAGTAAAATACTAAAGGGATAGGTGTAGATCCAGTTGTAGTGACATAGTAGATTAAGAGAGTTTGAGAACTAGAGGGAGTCTAGCTTCAAAGGGAGTAGCCCTATGGAAGCTTGATCTTCAATATCTGAGAGATTAATACACACAAGAGAAGTGATGAAAACATTACTGAGTAGGGGAGAGGCCATCAAAATTTCCCAGTTGTAGTAGGTAGGTGCAGTTCTAGCCAGAAGCACTCCAACACAAAGGCATCAACAATGTGAGATAAAAGTAGCAGAGTAGTGGCACATGATGGTTTAGTTATAGTTTGTATTTGTTGAATCAAAGATTGTGCACAACATTATTTAGTCCAACTACAAGTAATTCATCAAGATATAAGTAGAATGGAGAGTGGAGAACACCTTCCTCACTAAGAGGGAGTGTTAATTTTTGGTGGATATGGTAGCATTAGATAAGTGTTCTAGTCTCTAATGTGTCAGAGAGGCTAAGGAACAAGACATATCTAAAAACTAGAAAATATTGCAAGAGAAAACACTGGAAACTTATCAATTAAATTAATGGATCAATAATTAAAAAGTTCCTACGTCTGACTTAGGAAAATTGATTAATTAATGGGTATTAATTGAGAAAATCAATTTTTCTCTAGAGACTTTTGGAAATATGACTTGACGAAGTCTAACATGATATGATCCATTCATCATGATTAGACCTTAGCCATTTTTGCTCCAACAAGAGATTATAAGAGAAGATCAAAGGGATTGGAGAAAACATATCAAAAGAGCAAAGAAATTTGAATTACCCATTTCACAATATTCAGTAGGGTGTAGTTTGATCCATGAGAGAGATAGTAGTAGAGATTTGCAATAGTGAGAATTTCTAGAGAAATTATCAGGAGGTTTTCCAATGATCTAGAGTTAGGATAAGAAGTTGATTTATCCAGTAGAGGAAGCTATATTTTGTAGTGCGGGTTGCCCATATTTCCAATGGAAGTTTTCAGAAGGAGCATCATTTTAGTTTCTGATACTTAGATCTATTCCCAGGAGGCAGCGAAAATTGTTTCCAAAGGAAGGCAGAGGAAATATGACTTGACTGGAGGAGGTTCCAAGGTAGAACAAAATTCTTGGAGGCTGTAGTGCACATTTCTGGTGAGTGATGCAAGTGTTAGGGAGCAGCGCAATTGGGTAAGGAGAGGCCATATCAATTTTCAAGGAGGGAAAATAATTTTCCTAGTATGTTTCCAATTGAGATAAATTTCCAGAGCTGAGCTAGGAATTCTAACAATTGTAATTCTCTACTTTTGTTGCGTAATAAGAAAACCCTCATTTGCTACACTTGTTCCCCCTTCAAGGTTTTTTTAGGTACATTTGTCCAAAAACAATGATGTCATTTTTATTATGTGTGTGCATATATTTCTCCATTCCATATTTTTATTTCCATAACATAATTTTATTGTGAAGAATTGCAGTGTGAATTATTCAGTATTTTTTGTAATAATAATTACAGAATAAAAGTAAATTATTAAAGTTAAGAGAATAATATCTAGTTGCTGCAATTCAAGGAATTTTCACAACCAAATCATCACATGCTAGTATATGTGCCACATTAACATGACATCTCATCATGCCATGTCATCTCTCACCTATTTGCAAGGACCAAATTTTTCACATGGACATCATGTATCCTCCTTATTGACTACTATGGAGGAATTTTGAATCCAAGTTTATCCTATTATCTCTCCAAAATTTCTTCTAAGTTGTCAAAAAAAGAAATGATAGAGGTAACCACAAACCACATTTGGAGATTAGGACCTAGCCTTCCTAATATCAGAGAGGGCTCTCTCTTTAAGATTTCACTTTGTTCTAGTTAATTAATTTTAGGCTAGTTATGATTGCACTTGGGTTTTGATTTGAATTTGGGTGGTGGGATTGCTTACTTAGATGAAAAAGGGTTGTCTTCTACCATTGGGCTATGGAGTCAATATCATACAAACAGGACTAGATTAAGTTCTAAAAATAGTGTCTACAGGGCAAGATATTGGATTTACTACAAATCTCAAAGGCTTAAATGGTGAAATGGTTTCTGATCAGATCCAGGGAGCAATTAAGGGTTCCCTAAGCCAGATCATGAACATAATGAAGGAGGTCAATCAGGATGAGAGAGCAATTAAGGGTTCTCAAATCCGGATATCAGAAGAAAACATATAAATGACTAACTGTGCAAAAATAAGTGTACTTAAACAAATTTTGAGTTAAATTTCCAGTTAATTCATTCAAATTTGGAAAAACATTTAAGTTTATGAAACACATAAGAAAGTAAAAAACTCAGACAAAGAAGATACTTCACTGCAAATAGCTCATCACATGAATCCTGTAGTGCAATGCTTTTATTACTTGCTCCAGTCCATTGACTTGAAAATTGGTACAATCACCATTAGGTTTAAGATCAAAATAACTCTACAAATGTATAACAATCCACATTGAATATTTTGAATTATGAAGTATTTATAAAAAAATAATTTACAAAATATCTGAAACTGCATTGACGACTAATCTAGGAAAAGGAAATATCTTCATGCAAGAAGATAGGGACAATGATTAAACTGATATTTGCTGTCCATGTTATTTAGGTTATGCTGTCTATTAGTCTCTGATCTTTTTCCGTTTAAGCTGCTTGGCTGTTTGGTCTTCATGCTGGATGTCATATTTACTTATGACCTTTCATCTGATACACTTTCATCTATTTGTTTTTCAACTCTATTTCTTTATCTATCTCCTCTGTTTAACCCTTTAACTATATGCCCTGTCACATTCTTTCATTTTTATCTTTTACTATAAATCTTACTCACTCTTTCATGTTTTTGTGTTTTTGATAGAAATGATTTTTACTATGTAGAATACATAATGTTGCTTGGAGAGTAGTTTGTAAGAATCCTTTGCTCTGCTAGTGAAAATGATTTCATCTCTATTTTTTAACATTTTACTGTGCAAATTGTTTCCTTCTGCTTTGTGATAATTGTCTTTTCCTTCTAGATAAAGGCTTTTGAATAGATTTCCTTGTGAATCTTGGAGTAAATAGGTTGTGGAACAAGTATCAAAACCGTTTATCCAAGCTCCTGTTCTACTAATCACCTGCAAAATAAAACAATTCGTCAATAAAATCCAGGTCTAAGAGGAGGCGACTGAAGGCTATATTTGAATTGGGAACAACTGTAGACGGAGTCCAGGGCATGTTCGGGAGGTAATCATGGTGAAATTTGGTTGCAAAGGCTTAGGGTGGCATAAATGGCTAAGGCGGGTTTTACTAAAAAACGAGTGAAAAGAGTGAAAAGGAGTGCCTTTGGGGTTTAATGGGTAATGACGAGAATTGGCACGGAATTTAGTAATATGAAAAGTGGATGGTTTTGGCCTATGTGGGGAGGTGGTTTCAGAGGCCATCGCACCACTTTTGGCCATCGGGTGGTATTTTCATGAGAGCACGCGAGTTAACGTGGAGCTGCCACATAACCAAAAGGGGCCTAAAAAAACCACAAATCTCGCGTGCTCTCGAGCTGGTAAAGGTCGGACGTCGAGAGCATGTGATATGGATGCATGTTGTCAGATTTGGGGCTGAAAGATCTAATGGATATCACGTGGTGAAGTTGCACGGAGGGAAATCAGGTGGAGATTAGTGGGGCCCTGGGGATAATTACACTTAACTTGTAATTATTTAATGAATAAGTGGTATGGATTAAAAGTATAATAATTGGGTTTAATACAGTGGGACCGAGGTTAAAATATAGTGGAGGTTTATTAACCACACCAAGGGTGGTGGGTTAAATGGGCTTATCTTGGGAGAAAGTGAATTTGCGGAGTTAATTAAATAAAGCGAGGGGGAAGCAAAACTTATGAGAAAGGGGTTTTATGGGTTTTCTCGGGAAATATATGAATGGTGGAGTTAATAAAGTAATGCGTTGGGGGGGAAAGAAAAACTTAGGATAAGGGGGGTTTTAGCGGGTTTATAAGGGAAAAATGAAATTAATAAGGGGGGAATGATTTTAAAAGGGAAATGTCTAGGGAAAAGGGTTGAAATTAATCAAACAAGGTTAAAATGAGGGGAAAGGGTATTTTTTTCAAGGGGAATGGGTTTCACACTAGGGAAAAGGGGTTTTGGGTTGGGAAATGACCTTTGGAGGGTAATTTGCTAGGAAAATGTGTGAAACCAAGGGGTAAGGGTTAAAATGAAGGGAAAGGGTATTTTTTTCAAGGGGAATGGGTTAATGGGGGAAATTAGCAAGTATGAAATGGGGGTGAAATAAAATGAGGGGAAGTTAAGCAAATCAACTTGTGAACATCTTTTCACTTTCATAACTGCTCCTGCACACTGAAACATAGGGTTAAGCATGATAAATATGCTTATGCTTCAATCAACTTTGTACTTCTGCAACCTTTCTTTTACTTACCCTAACATTTTTTCTTCACTTTATTAGGTGCATTTAAAATAGCAAATCCTTTCTTTCCTTTTTCTTTTGAAAAGTAAACTATCTAATTCTAACCTTATATCATCCAATGACGAAAATTAAGCTTATGAGCACATTTTATTTCTCTACCTAACTACTGATCTGCCAGGATTAAACAGTTTGGCTAGATCTTTATTCTCTATCTATAAACATGAAATTTAAAACATGAACTAGTCAAGATTAAACAATTTGACTATCATGGGTTGTGGCATTTATGGCAAGGTGCACACAACCATTATTTTGTACAATAAAGTAAAAAGCAGTGGCACTTAGAATTGCACACTTTCATGATCTGTTTTTGTTTGGGGTTCATATTTTTTGATTTTTTTGATCTTTTCTTATTCCTTTTGTCCTTTGATATTTCTTTAGGACATACCCTCTTTACATTTTTTAATTTTTAATATGGAAAACATTTTGCAGAAAGAAAAATTATGTAGGATATTACAAGACTAATTATATCCAATTCAAAATTATGAATCCTATTATTATAGGACCCTAATAGTGGTTCCACATGGGGATGGAATTTCCTGATGAAATGTTAAGAAATTTAAGATCAGTAGCCTTTGAATTGTGACTGCAGTTACCCTGTAAACTATTCTTCTGTGATTTCTGCCTTATTCATAACTATGATGGTGAAACCTTCAAAGCTCAGGGCCTTCTCTCTGGGCTTCAACTTCAAAAGGTCCCATCCAATCTAAACTCTGCAATGTTATATACAATGATCAAAGTAAAATGAACTATTGTTAATCAGTGGAAAAGTAATGCTTCAACAGTCTACCATTGACAGGTCCTCCTGGGAGATTGATCCACCTATCTCTCTTAAGAAAAAAGCATTGTTACCTATGTAACCATAAATGACATAAGGCCCTTGCCATAAGAAATCAAATTTTCCATGTTTGCCTTTGTCTTCTCTTCTTGAATCCCACTTAAGAACTTTATCACCTATGTAAAAATCATTAGCTTTGGTCCTTTTATCAAATACCTTTTTGATTTTGTCCTGGATTACTTGTGATTTTACATATACTTCTTCTCTAGTCTGCTGCAAGTGTATGGTCTGTTTTATCCTTCTCTTGATATCATTTGGTTCTACCTGCAACTCCTGAATGATATTCATCACTGGCACTCCCAAAGAGGATCAAAAAATAACATGCATCCCATATACTAACTGATAGGGAGATGTACCAATTGACTTCTTAGTAGTTACTCTATCTACCCATAACGCATTGACCAACTAATTTTTGTTGTCTTCCAGTAATTTCTTAATGATATTGACAAGGCTTTTGTTAGAGGAGTCTGCAAGTCCATTACCTTGAGGGTAATAGGCAGTGGATTTTCCAAGGGTGATGTGGTATTTGTTACAAAAATCTATCATTTTGTTGGATTTTAAGGCAGCTGCATTATCAATAATGAGCTTTTGGGGGCATCCAAATCTTGATAGGATATTATTTTCTAGGAAGGAGATAATGACAGTGTTTGTGGCTTTTCTAGAAGGGATGGCTTCTATCCATTTGGTAAAATCATCAGTGGTTTTCAAAATCCACTTATGCTGAGATGAGGAGACTGGGTGTATTTCTCCAATGAAGTCTAACCCCTATTTTTGAAATGGTATTTTTGTGGAGATTTCTTTAAGAGGCAAGGGTAAAAGTTTTCTCTTTCCCTCAAATATCTGGCACTTGTGACAAGAGGTCAAATGTTTTTTAACATCTGCAAACAGGGTGGGCTAGTAGAAACCAGCCCTCATGATTTTGTTAGTAGTAGTCTTCCAATACAAGTGTCCTCCATAATCCCCTGAATGAAATTCTTGCATAATTTTATCAACTTCATATTTCAGTAAATAGTTCAAAAGAATACCATTAATGTCTTTCCAAAACAAATCATTATCTATGATACAATACTTTAATGACTTCATTTCCAAAAATCTAGCTTTAGTTCTTGTTAAACCAAGAGGAGCTTGTAAATTTAATAATATGAATATGATATCTGCATACCAAGGTGAATCTGTAAAAGGTTCACTGAATGTGGAGTCTCCATCTCTTCCTGATCATCAAGGGAACCAATGAAATTAATATCTAGGGCCTGACAAATCAATTCAACCATGAGTTTGGCTATACCTTCGCCTTTGATAAGTTTATTAGGCTTTATTTCTATGTCATATTCCAAAATAGTGGCAATCCATTTGCCTCTCTTGCCTTCAGGCCCATTTTGTGTCAAAATGTCCTTAACTAGTGAATTTGGAACATAAGCAATAATGTGAGAATACAAAATATAGACTCTGAAATCTTTGATAGCCTTTACTAAAGCTAATTATTTTTTTTTCCATATTGTTGTATTTGAGTGTGGCATCTCTTAAGGATTTACTTTAAAATGCAATTGTTTGTTCATATCCTTGGTCATTCTTTTGCAACAAGACTGTTGCAATGGTGTGTTCTGAAGCAAAAGAAAAAATTATAAAATCTTTCTTAAAATAAGGACTTATAAGGACTAGAGTTTTGGTTAGGGCTTCTTTGATGGCTTCAAAGGACTGTTTGGCCTCGACTATCCATTTAAGTGCTGAGTCCTTTCTTAACATGTTATTTAGTTCTCTAATCAATTTTGCTACATTTGAAATGAATCTCCTAAGAAAATTATTTTTTCCTGAAATGACTGCAATTCTTTGATGTTTCTAGGATGGGTGATGGTTAAAATGGCCTCTATTCTAGCAGGATCTATTCTAATTCCATCTTTAGATATGATATGTCCCAACAACTTTCCTTCTTCTAGACCAAAGAGTGTCTTTTTGGGATTTAAAGAAATCCTAAATTTTATGCATTTGATAAATACTCTTCTCAAGTGATCTAGGTGTTCATTGCCAGATTTAGAAAAAATTGTGATGTCATCTTGGTATACTACTAAGAAATCATAGATCTCCTTGGCAATGGCTATATCCATAGCTTTTTGAAATATTGCTCCCTGTTCACTAATCCTAAATGCATCATCAAATACATGAAGGTACCCCAAGGAGTAGTAAATGCAGTTTTGGCTTGGTCCTCTAGTTGAAATAAAATCTGGTTATATCCAAAAAATCCATCATGCAGTGAAATTCTGGATAAGCCTACTAGCCCCTGAAGGATATGGCCCATTTTTGGTAGAGGATAATTTTCTTTTAATGAGACCTTGTTTAAATTTCTGAAATCAACACAAAGTCTGTTTTCTCTAGTTTTCTTCCTAGTAGTGACTAAGTTTAAAATCCAATCTGAATATATAATGGGAGCTATGATTTGGGCATCATACATTCATTTAACTTCTTTCTCAATGGACGGCATAAGAACTGGATTAATCCTTCTAAATTTCTATTTAAAAGGCTTATGATCCTCTTTGAGAGGTATTTTTTGTTGAATTATGTTGGTGTCATAAGACTTCAAGTCTTCATAACTCTAGGCAAAAACATATTGGAACTCTTTAAACATATTTACGTATTTAACCTTTTCCTGTGGAGGTAAGGCTTTTGATATTTTAATGAGTTCAGGTTTTTCCTCAGTTCCTATGTTACATTCTTCTATGTCCACTCTTAAAGGTTCCATTTCCGGTTTCCTAGCTACATCGTTGGAATCAAACAAATCTTCTAATAGGACCAATCCCTTAGGCAAAAATTTATTTTTAAGATTAAGAATTTCAGATCATCATTCATTATTTCCTCTATTTCTACATTTTCTAAGTTATCTATTTCTAATCTAGTGAATTTAGTAGGTTTAGATATATCTAAAATATTTACATCTAAGTCACTATCTATGTCACTATCTACTGTACAATCTGTATCTATTTTACAATTCTGAAACTCACCTTCAGCATTCACGAAGTCATAAATTTGAGAATCGTGGGAGAAAATCTACCAATATGTTAGGGTCCCACCCTAACCCCCTTATTTATGTAATAGGATAAAGTCATAGTTATAGTTAAGTAAAGAGTCAATAAAACCCATATTAATAATTGTAAGTGGTTAACCCGCATTTAATAAAGGGACCACAGTTAGTTGCAAATGGGCCATGGTATTAGATAGATGGTATTAATAAGAACCATGGTATTGCCCCATGGTATTGAATGTATGAATCCTATATAAAGGATAGAGACTCCGCTTGAGGAGCAGCATGTTTTATTTTGTAATCGAGCTCTGCTCTTTTAGAGGTTGCCCCCTCGAAGAGGCAAGTGAACATTGCTTTCTGAATAATAAAATACTTGCTGTTATTTCTCATTGTTCTATGTTCTAGGTATATTTCTTCGCATGTTTGGTATTATGGTATTGTCTTGCAGGTTAAGAGCATAACAAGTGGTATCATAGCTCTTTCCAGGGTTGGTGGGATCTCCAAATTTTAGCAATTTTTTTTTGTTTTGGCTAGAGACGTGTTCTAGCGTCTTTAAACCACAGGATTTGTCGTTGAGCATATAAAACTACAGATTTGGGGAGGCATGCACATAGGAAATAAAAGAGGTGGTCACACTTGTTGGAATCCCTTGTAACCCCTGTGGGTAACCCTTTGAGTAGTAGCACATTAGACAGAACCACACACAGACTGTCTTCCAAGTACCCTATGGGTATATCAGAAGCCCCCTAGCTCTCTTGAAACCTTGCCACAGATAAACTGACGGCCGTGTTGCTATTATAGTACACCGAGAACTGCACTCAGAGAGATTACTTGCATGTACGGTAGGGTAGTTGGGTTGTATAGCTAAGGGTACAGTTGATCCTCCTTGGTTAGTGCCCTGAAAAATTGGGCCGAGTACTACTATCAAACCCTTATGTATATTGCAATCTGTAGCACCTGACACTCCTAGAGACCATAGTTCCCTTCTCTATCTCGGGATCACACATAATCTTTGCTATATCAGATCTTACAAGTGGGGTTTTGTCATAGTAGCAGCAATTAGTTCCACCCTTCAGATCTATCAGAACAACCATTTCGATCTATTAGATCCATCAGATCCATAGCAACAATCAGTTCCGCTGTTCAAATCTGAGAACCCCCAGGGCACTTATTGGTGACTTAGCCCATCAGAATTAGGACGATGAGCTGAGCAAGGTGGTACCATTCAATTGTTAGAGCCAAAAAATTCAGGCGGTCCCAAAATTTCTAGTACATCGGATCAGTGCATGGTAGAAACTAGAGCTCAAGCTATGGCAAATGAGAGGATTGACAAACTTGAAACAACATTGACCAAGCTCATGTCGCTGATGCAAAACTTAAATACAACACTCTCTAAGGGCAAGGTGGAGGCACGCGAAGACGGTGAGGGTGAGTCTAGCCAGTCGCCTCACCTCTGGGGTACCCACCAACAATCCCATCCAAAACCACCCAAGCTGGACATGTATAAATTTGATGGCTCTCACTCGGCCACATGGATAGCACAAATGGGGAAATATTTCAATCTGAATTACATCCTGGATAATGCGACTCAGCTTAGTGTGGGTATCATGTACTTGGACAATGAAAGATGGCAATGGTGGCAATGGCATCAACATTGCTATGGAAGGCCCTTAACCTAGGAGACATTCAAAAAATCCCTTATGGATTGCTTTGACTAGGAATCTGATTTTTTGGGTCGTCTCACTAAGCTCCGATAGACAGGAACAGTAAATGAATATATTTCAGCCTTTGAAGCCTTAGCTTTCCGCACTGGAGGTCTACACAATGAGTTTTACGTGGAATGTTTTGTCAGTGGTCTCAAAGAAGCCATACAAGCCCACATCTGACTGCACCACCCTAGCTCATGGCTGGATGATTGCAGGATAGCTTGTGAAGTCGAACGTGCGTTAGCGGCCCAGTCCAATCACCCAAATTTCATCACTAAGGGTCGCCCCCTATAGGCTCAAAGCACTACCCAAACACACAAGGTTCAAAAGGTGTCACCAGCAGAAATGGTGGAAAGAAGAAAGCAAGGCTTATGTTACTATTGTGATGAGAAATACTCCCCCAGGCATAAATGCAAGGATGCCAAATTCTTTCAAATTGATGCTACTGATCACAGTCCATCAGAGGAAGCCCCACCACTTGAGGAACCAGAGGAGGAAGAAGAGGACAACTAGCAGAACAATGTACCTGAAGAACCAGTCATCTCGCTGCATCTTTGGTAGGGATCTCTTCGCCTCAAACTCTCAAAATCAGAGGTTTTATTAAGCACTGCCTAGTAGTAGTCTTGATTGATAGTGGAAGTACACATAATTTTATCCATCAAAGAGTCACGAAAGTAGTGCATTGTTTTGTTCAAACAGTTTCTAACTTCCAGGTCCAAATTGTTGATCGGGGAACAATGAAATGTGAAGGCCGCTGTGAAAATGTCAAACTTCAAATGGGAGATTATCAGTTAAAGACCCATATGTTTTCCATACACATGGGAGGATGCGATATTGTCCTTAGTGCTGAATGGCTTCGCACACTTGGCCCAATCACAATGGATTTCCAGGAGTTATATATGAGCTTTAAGCAGAACAACCACACTCATACCCTCCATGGACTCTAGGCAGAAGGACCCTCTATCATCAACTCACATCGGATGGAAAAATTGTTAAAAAAGGGCCACCATGGAGTTATAGCTCAATTTAATGCCATCCAAGCCTTCAAACCCACTTCTCTTCATATTCATCCTAAGATGCAACAGATCTTAAACAACCATCTGCTAGTCTTTGGCAAGCCTCATGAGCTTCCACCCTCGAGAGAGGAACATGATCATAGCATTACTTTGGTCTGAGGGGCTCAACCACCAAATGTGCACCCATATAGATATTCGTTCACCCAAAAGAATGAAATAGAAAAAATAATCAAGGAAATCTTGGAAGTAGGCGTCATTCGTCCCAGCATTAGTCCTTATTCATTACCGGTGGTCATGGTGCTCAAGAAATATGGGTAATGACATATGTGCCCAGAATTCAAGGCCCTTAATAAGTTGATAGTGAAAGATAAATTTCCCATCCTAGTTGTTGATGATTTGCTGGATGAACTAAATGGGGCTTAATTCTTTACTAAGCTCGACCTTCACTCAAGCTACCACCAAATTTGCATGAAAGAAGTAGACATTCCAAAGATTGCTTTCCAAACTCATGAAGGCCATTATGAGTTCCTGGTCATGCCATTCGGTCTTTGTAATGCCCCATCCACATTTTAGAGCCTTATGAACCACCTGCTCAAACCATATCTCAGAAAATTTGTCCTGGTTTTCTTTGATGACATCCTCATCTACAGTCACACCTGGGCCGCACATCTTCAACATGTAGATATGCTCTTGCAACTGCTCTGCAAGCATAAATTATTTGTCAAGATGTCCAAGTGTTATTTTGGCATGGAAGAAGTTGAGTATTTGGCCACACTGTGGGGCGTGATGGTGTCAAGGTGGACCCCAAAAACATCCAGGCAATGCAGGAGTGGCCTAAACCTAAGACCTTGAAGAGCCTGAGAGGATTTTTGGGTCTCATAGGCTACTATCGCAAATTTTTCCACAATTATGGTTGCATTACTAGGCCTCTCACTCAACTCCTCAAGAAAAATTCATTCCTCTGGAATAATGAAGCACAACAGGCCTTTACAGCTCTAAAACATGCCATGTGTTCCACTCCAGTCTTAGCACTACCTGACTTCACCAAATCTTTTGTGATAGAATGTGATGCTTCGGGTACGGGTATTGGGGTGGTCTTAACGTAGGAAGGTCGACCCTTAGACTTCATGAGCCAAAAAATAAGTGGGAAGAATCTAGGACAATCTACCTATGAGAAGGAGATGATGGCCATCTTACATGTAGTAGATGCTTGATGACCATAATTATTAAGGCGTTGTTTCCAAATCTACACAGACCATCAAAGCCTTAAATATTTTTTGGAGCAACGCCTATCCTCACCACAACAAAATAAATGGCTCGCCAAAATGCTGGGATATGATTATGAGATAATTTTTATCGAGAAATCTAGTGTCTATGCAGAGCTGCTAGTCCCACTAAGACGAGTAGCTATCTTAGAAACAAACATATTAAAGTTACTTTCGTTTTCCTTTACAAGAAGTAGATAGGAGGGGAGCAAAGAATACCAACCTCAATCTTTTGCTCGGTTCCTTGCTTGTTCATTCTCTTCTCCGACAGATCTTTGCTGCTCTTTCCTTGACCACTCTGCTTCAAAGAGTACCTATAAAGTCAAAGTAGCATAATACCTTCAAAGTGTAGAGATCTACAATCATAAATAATATAGGACCAAATATATATTGACCACACAAATGCATATATTATCAGACATACAAGAATGTGGAGGAAAACTTGAATAGCTTTATTGATGTAAAGATTAAAAGAGAGGATTAAAACCCATTGATCTGACCCAACATCATCCTCCTAGCATGAAAGCCCTTCTTCACCTTATGAAGCTTAGATCACCCAACACTATAATATTCCACCAAGAAACCAACAACACTTCCTTACAAGATATAAGATTCCAGCCCCTGGATCTCTAGGATGAGGGATCCATATATAGATGTTTGCATGGGGGTGAGTCAGCTTCTGGGATTTTGATTAGTGTCCTCTCTCTTATAGTTCTTGATTCCACTTGGAGATTGATGACCTCTTACTCATCCTTGGGCGAATTCAGAGAGGCAAGTGTCACAGGAGAAGTTTTTGGAAGATTCCATGATAATCCACCTTGCAAACTATCTCTACCATTCGTCTACTCTCGCCCATCACACCCTACAGAAGGGCTTTTCAGTATCCATCGCACCTTTTGCACTGAGCAGGTGAGATGCATCACACCCTTAGCACTGAGCAATCTGTGTGATCCAGTTTTGAACAGTTCTGAGCAGTTTTCTGTGGAGAACTTCTCGGAGATGATGTAATCAGTTGACCTTGTTCCTTTAGGGCATGAAACAACACTTTTAGTGACTCAGAAGCCCCTGGATTATGGACATATTTGATTGAGGTTGCAGTGCCCAAATATGTCTATAACAGTTGCCCCCTAAAGCATGAGGTCGAACATATTTTGATGTTGGGTGAAATGCTTTATCATGAGGATCCGAGGTTTTTCGAATTGGAAGGTGACCTGTAATAAGATACAATACAATGTTGGCATTATAGCACAGGTTTGGAGCCATGGCACATGTGTTGTCCTTGATGGCATCTCTCTTTAGTAACAGATCTCAGTTCAGGCTTTTAGAATGAAGGAAAATGCATATACGTAGGTTCATCTAGACTAAGGTGTGTATACACACAGGTTAGACGTAACAAAGGCACGTATATGTGGAGAACTTACTTTTGGACCGTGGTAGTTAGTCTTTGGGATTTGAACCTATGGTTTTGGACCATGGCGTCTCGTCAGATGTGTTGATCCCTAGTATTGGGTCCATGGTATTGTTTTATTATGGTTTTGGACCGTGGTATTGTGGAAGGCCTAAGACTATAAAAGAGGAAGGGGATCATGTGGCAAAGAATGATCTGAATTATTATTGAATATCTGATAAAGTGGTAGATCTGGAATATTGGTAATTGGGTTATGGTGCAGATCTGGATCTGAATGAAGGAGGAACCTTAGCGCAAAGAGAAGGATAAGTTCTATTAATGGGTCATAATCTTTAAGTTTGAATGATAGTATCTTTGTATGAATTTGGTCAGTTATATGTGGCACTTGCTTGATCTATAACACTGATAATCTGGGTTAGTTAGTGTTTGAATATCTGAAAGAGAAAATTATCCTTTATAGATCTGTACGCAGGTTCATTGAAGCGAAGGCACGTATACACGCTAGTTCAGTGAATGAAAACATCGTATACGCAGGTTGTTCCAAACGCAGAAGCGTATGCACGCATGTTGCAGGTTATTGAAATAGTATATATGTTTTGAGTTGTGATCTAGTTGCTTCTGTTTATTGCTGCTGTGTTCTGGGTTCAGATTTTGGTGTGTGGTTTCTGGTACTGTACAGCTGTCAGAGAAGTATCTACTTGATTCAGTGCTAATTGGTGAAAAGGAGATTGTTTGATGCAGAAATTTTTGATGATTGATTGATGTTCATGGATCCAGGCTGAAAATTTATGAAACGTGGTCCTTGGAAGAAAGAGAAGGTTGTAGCCTTCTGTAGGCCAGCACCTACGTACTGGTATCTTAGCTAGTACAAGAGCTAAAGGGGGTTGTAGCTCTCTTCCAGGAGAAGCTAGAGAATGAGAGAGGGTTGTAGTTCTCTGCAGGTTGCAGCCTGCGTACTGGTAAAGGACTACACCAGTATATTGTAAAAGAAGTTTCTAATTTAAAAGAAGTTAGAGACGAATTGCAGCAGGTGGTTTTCACCCACATTGGGTTTCCACCTTATATCTTATGTTCTTGTGTGTGATTTTCTTTCTGCTCTATTTTACTACTTCTGGTTACTGGTTATTTGATTCTGAAACATAGATTAACAATCATCATTAGAAAGATAAAGTAAATTAAGAGTTTGCTTTATATACGCAGGTTTCCTTCTGCATAGTTGTGTATATATGCGGGTTTAATTAATTGAAGTAGCGTATATCATTTGATTTTGAAAAAGGAATATTTGACTTGATAATACTGATTCACCCCCCCTCTCAGTATTATTTCCAACAATTGGTATGAGAGCTGGTCCTTCAGAAGAAGCTTGATCGCTTGAAGGAAGATCTTTCATCATGAGCAACTACGAGAGGGAAGCATAAATCAGGCCATCGATTTTTGATGGGACAAAATTCATATATTAGAAGGTAAGAGTTACTGCCTATCTTCAATCTCTTGGTATAAAAGTCTGGGATATCATAGATTTAGGGTATACTTTTCCTTCAGCAACTCCTACAGATCCGGCTGCGAAGAAGAAATATGAAACAAATGCAAAGGTAGTCAATACTCTGTTAGGATGTTTATCTCAATCAGAATTTGTCAAGGTTATGCAGTATAAATCTGCAAAAGAAATATGGGACAAGATTGTACTGAGCTATGAAGGAGATGATGAGGTAAAACGAGCAAAACTTCAAACCCTCAGAATTCAGTATGAAAATCTCATAATGCATAATGATGAAAGTGTGGCTAACTATTTCTTTCGTGTAGATGAGATTGTTAATTGTATCAAAAACTTGGGTGAAGAAATAAAAGAGGTTGTTGTGGTTGAAAAAGTTCTAAGATCTTTGTCCCCTAGGTTTGAATCTAAAGTTTCTGCAATAGAAGAAAAAGAGAATCTACGAAATCTTACCATGTCACAGTTGCACAGAATTTTGACTGCTTATGAAATGAGTAAAGGAGGACCATCAGACAGGAGAGAAGCTACTTTCAAGGCTTCAGGCAAAGGAGATTACTATGAGTCAGGACACGTGTCAGAAGAAGAGGAAGAATCAAATTCTGTCAGGAACCTTCAATGGGGTACTAGAAGATTCCGAGGTAAGTTGCCTTTCAAATGCTTTTCTTGTGGAAGAGTTGGTCACTATGCTGCCAAATGTCCTCATAAGGATAAGATTGACAAGGGGAAAGATTGTCTCTGCAATGTTAATTGGCTGAAAGGGAAAAGCATCATGAAAAATTGGAATGTGAAATTGTTGGTCTTAGAAAAGAGATTGAGAAAACAAAAGCTCTTAATCTTAAATTTGTTAAAGGATCTGAAACTCTGGATGAGATTATCAATGTGCAGCGTTCTCCACTAGTCAAGACAGGTCTGGGGTATAATGGAGAAGCATCAGAAGCATCCACTTCCAAAAGCTATCACGATGTAGCATGGAGGAGCGAGCAAAAGCCTAATAGAAATTATCAGGTAAATCAGGGACAGTTTACCTCAAGAATGAACAAATACTATCAAGAAAATTGGGGGAAATCCACTTTAAGGATAAACAAAAGCCACAATTAGCCATAGGTAAAATCTTCTCAATCTGCCTCAAGAATGGATGACAATAGAAACTGTAATCATTTGGCTAGTAGATTTGACAATCGCAGGAGTTTCTTCAATGGCCAATGTTTCTCTTGCCATAACTTTGGCCACAAAGCAACTCAATGTGTTGCCTATAAGACAATCATGACTAGAGAAGCTCAAAAACAAAGAAGTATGACTGGAATCACAAAAAGGACCTATAATAACTTTTCCGCCCTTGAAAATGAAATTGAATGTTCTATTTGTAATAACTTCAGTCATGAAGATTCTGAATGCAAGAGCAGGTTTTGGAAGACAACTCAGAAGGAACAAACCTCAAGTTGCCAAAACATGGAGAATGAAGGAACCGAAACCAAAAAGATGTGGGATAACTTTATATGCAGAAGGACAAGAAAATCAATGGTACATCGACAGTGGATGTTCAAAGCATATGACAGGTGATAAAGAAAAACTTGAATCATATAGTGTT
>APFE031144373.1:46872-59455 GCA_000404065.3 Pinus taeda
AGACTGCTTTTTGATTTTGATTTAGGACAGTGCATCTAGTGTGTGGTCTCTGCTTTATGTTGGAAAGAATCTCATTTCTCTTTCCTTACTAGCTAGGATTTTCATTGCAAAAAGAAGATTAAACGATTGTTTATCATCTTAGATTGCATTTTAGGAATTGTATATCTACATCATGTAGTGAACCTAAAAGGAAAACTTCTTAAGAAAGATCAATCGTAAAATAAATTCAATGAACATAAAAACGCTTTGGAACCTAACGCACAACATTTAGAAGTCTAGGCTAGAGATGTATTCCGACATCGTAAAGCCTGGTAACTATCGCTTTCATTATAGGTTGGGTGATTACTCCTCTTTGAGACAACAAGTGCTAGTACAGACTTGTGCTCCCACGTACCATCGAGTATATATTGGGAGACCACAATAGGTTATATCCTTTATCCTTAGCAAGCCGTGTTTTCCACCCTATCGATCGCAATGCACTAAACACAGCATTCGGGAAGATTGACTGCCATACCGTAAAAAGTATTATGTAGTTTTTTGATTGGTTTGGTAATCCCTCTGTCTAGATTTCCAGAGCAGTCTCTTTTGTTCCTTTTCAGACTCCTTGAAGGAAAAGGTCCATCTGAGCACTTGTCACTTGAGGCTCATTAAAAATCGAAGGCGACTAGAGTCATATTTAGCTTTTTCTCGACTCTTTAAAATTGAAAAAGGAAGTTCTGTCAAAGCGTCTAAAATTAATTAAATTCAGAATCATTTTTCCCCTTTATTTTCAGTTGATCAAGTAATCAACAATCGTGGAATAAAGTCAATCGAAACCCCGTCGTTCGCGGAGACTTACGAGTCAACTGTCTTTGACCTCGGAAACGAAACTATTTCGGACAATGCGAACTAATTTAACCAAATCAAAGTCCCATCATTTGGTTGGAACAAGTGTTCTGACATCCTCAGAGACTCCGGTTACTCCAACCATTTCTGGAACCCCTACCTCTACAGAAGAAATTCCGCAGCCACAAGAGGACATTAGAACTGATCCTAGTGTAACGGTAAACACTTCTAGTCTTGAAACAGCCCCATCTACAGCTAATTCAGAAGGTGTTATTCCCCAAACATCTGTCACTGCAGAACCTATACCTTTCTCGACACCAGAAATATTTTACAAACCTGACAGTCTACCTCTCCCACCTGGTTTGATTGCTATAGAAGAGATTGCGGAAGATCCTTCGTCCAGTGCTGCATTGCATTTTTGAGCCGGGATCACCCTATATCGTTCTTCCTCAAAAGTTAGTCTCCCTTCATCGCAAGTTCCTGTAGGATCGCTAGGAAATCTCTTGGATAGACTAGACATGTCTGAACAACCGTCGACATCTAGGACTGTGTCATCTGGCGCAACAGCAGCAGAACCTTCTGCTACTACTCCAACAATGTTCGCCGGTATACCATCTGCCCCAACAAGCTCTCAACTGCTAGATGGAGTCTATCCAGGGACTGTTTCAACAATATGGTCTGTTCCCGTTTGTTCGTCCAGAATAATATCTGGAATCTCTTATGTTGAGTCTTGACAAATTGATCCTTCACAACAGTATAAATTTGGGTAGTCTTGTCCCCAAAGGCCAATCGTTCCTTTAAGCACTGGATTGCCACCATATGGGAGGCAGTATACCCTTTCATTGTTTCCTCTGGGAGAACAACCATATGGGAGTTTGCAAAAAAATTCGGGTCATGTTGGGATTACATCCAGTGGTTGGGTGCCAATACTGCCTCAACAACCAAGAGTTGTATACTCAATGTAACAAAGCCTACCTATGTCGAATATCCCCACTACGCCAGCCATTGTGACAGTGTCACAAGTACAAGCATTTCCTGTTGTATGCCAACCTCAAGTTTCTCAGGTTGCAATACAACAGCCTCCAGTCTCCACGACATAGCCGTAATCACCAATTAGTGGCTCCCTAACCAGAGCGACCCAGGTTCAAATGGGTACTATTACCCCTCATCTTGGTCAAATGGCTAGTATTGGAAAACAACAAATGGTTTCACAACCATGGCTAGTGCAATATCAACAACCGCAATTACAACAGGCTTACCAAGAATCTGAGCAACTAATCTTTGCAAGTAATGGGCAGCCGTATATTAAAAACTGTAAACATCAATCATTTCATAATGGTTATGCTCATCAACCTTACCAAAGTTATCAACATCAAATGCATTATGCTAGTATGCAAAGACCCAGTTCTTAGGTGATACCATCATATCCTGGGTATTCTTTGCCAAATCTAAATCAAAAGTTTCCCTTCGTGGCAACTTTAGATTTACCGGATCTGAATTGGCTAACAAACTATCCAATTGGTTATGCCCCTTGGTGGCCGGTGATTCCTCATAAACTTCCATCAGATATTCCTAAATTTAATGGAAATCTGGGTGAAGACACGTCGAATCATGTGATGACTTTTCATCTGTGGTGTTCGTCCAACACTCTATATGATGATTCGATTAGGCTTCGCTTTTTTTAGCAAACGTTAACGGGTCCAGCAGCAAACTAGTACATTGAATTGCCTAGAGCTTCATTTGATAACTTCAATACCCTTGCCACAACCTTTTTAACCTATTTTCAATTACCCATAAGGTACGAAATAGGGACAGAGCTTCTTACCAATTTCAAACAAATGACAGACAACCACATATCTGATCATATTCATGAATGGTGGCATCGTCGTAAAATGGTAAAAACATATGTTCCTGATCAGCTGTTAGCTAAATGGTTTATTAAGTCATTGTTACATTCTATAATAGAAGATGTGGCAAAGGGATGGGTCATCACTGAAGAGCAAGTCATTGCTTGTGCGCAATATCTAGACTTAATCTATACTCAGTCTGGCACGCTCTATGACAAAATCCCTGATGCTCCTAGACCGGAATTTTCCGTTCCTCCTCCTCCTAAATCAAACAAGGACTCTCATGTCGGCAATGGCGTGATAGGTAAGACAAGCACGAAATCAACAAAGACTACAACTAAGAAAGCCTGTAATATTTCTGGTCAAAATGCAAATGAAGAACTTCTCGCCTCGGAGGTAAACGCCATGTCAACTGACAAAGGCAAAGAACCGAAGCAACTAGGAGGCAAGAAGAAAAACAGAGGGAAAAAGAAGAAACAGGATAAGTCATCTCCTGAGAAACCTTCTACAAACCCTTATGGGAAAAGGAAACCCCCTATGGGGTGTTAGATATGAGGTGAGGATGATTGGATGAGAGATTGTCCTCATAAAGCTGAAGTCAACAAACGTTTTAAGAGTTAAAAAACCTCAACAGTATTGACTGATCCGTTTCCAAACCTAGGAACCAATCTGGTCGCTAGTGACAATGCTTCCCCATCCCAAGTGCTTATGTTGTCCATTTCAAAACAACAAAATGATGATTTGATATTGACAAGGAATAAAGATTACGGGAATCCACAGCTGTCGAACAACAAGGCTACTGATCAACCTAGTAGTTCGACAACGACTTCGACCGAAGTTGTGCCACCCATCATTCCTGAGCTAACGATAAAGCCACCAAAGGGAGTGGTACACAAATCAACATTTAATCCTCGTGCTAGAGCAACACAAAATTATAATATAGTAGAGGCCCTAGCCCAATTGTTGTCCACTATGTCGACACTTGAGGTACTGCAAAATTGCCCCTCCCAAAAGCAGGCTCTATTATCACCAATAGGTGGGATTGACCCAGCAGATTCCAATCTTGTGGCCTTTAATCATAAAGGATATGACCCTCAGTTACCAGCTCAACTTTCTTTCCTTATTCAAGTGAAAGCCCTCAACAAAACTGTTCATCGAACGATTATTGATGAGGGAGTATCTATATGTATTATGTCGATGAGTTGCTGGAAAACTTTGGGCTCACCACCCTTGTCATGATCGTCAACAACGTTGAAAGCATTTTATGGATGAACATACACTCCATTCGGGATTTTAAGTAACTTGCAAGTCAAACTAGGGGGAAAGACAGTAGAAATTTATGTTGAAGTTATTGACGGAAACCTCAATTACAACATCTTACTGGGAAGGCCCTGGATATATGCTATGGCCGCTATTGTGTCGACATACTTTAGAAAGATTGCATTTCCTTTCCAAGGAGGAATTACAATCATCGACCAACAAACATTTCTCCCCAACAATTCAAAAGTTACATGAAGCATTCTGATGATCCACGGAAGCCAGCATGCACTTCAAAATATCGGAGTAGGCCTACTAAAAGACCCTACATTAATGGGGGCTTTTGCCCTACTGGCTCCCAACAATCTAGCGGAAGTGGCCACGGTGGGAACCTGCAATATGGTGTCTTCCATTCAGAAGATATCCGATCACAATGTTAGCATGGATCATCGTGAGGTTTTGCCCCCAAGCCGAATAGAAATATTGTAGAAATCAATGTTTTCGGCATGGGAGGCGAACCCAAATCAATGCTTATCAAGCATTTGGAAAGATAGGTCTAAAGAATATGGTACCCTTCATATCCTTGGTCGCATGTACATTCTATAGACGAAGGAATTGTTTAGTCAATGATGATTGAGGGGGCACCATGGGAAGATTAACACCATCGTTCCCATCTTCTAGATTATAAGGAAGATAGTTCCAGTGACCTTGATCATCCCTCAGTTTTTGATTTTCTATCAAATACTGTAAATACGGTGGATTCAGAGAAAAAATTGTCCAATATTGAAGAGACTATTGCCATCAATATCTCGACCAAACCAAATGTTGTAGAGAATATTCATGTCGGAAAATCTTGTTCTCCTTTAGAACTAGAAATATATTGCGCTCTCTTTTGCGAATTCAGAGATGTATTTGCATGGTCATATGAAGAAATGCCAGGCATTGACTCAAGCATAGTTGAACACGAAATTAAGATGCATCCAGATGTCAAACCAGTACGACGACGGCTACAGCAGGTGCACCCCAAGAAAGCCACTGCCATCAAGGTGGAAGTTGAAAAACTTCTCCATGGTAGTTTCATATACCTAGTTCCTCTAACCAATTGGGTATCGAATATTGTTCCTATAATGAAAAAGCAAGGAACGATTAGAGTGTGCATCGATTATAGGGATGTAAATCAAGCTTGTCCAAAGGACAACTACCCTACAACCTTCATTGACCAGATAATTGATGAATGCGCCGGATGTGAAATCTTTTCATTTATGGATGGATTTTCCGGGTATAATCAAATAAATATCCACCCACGGGACCAATCAAAGACTGCATTTATTTGTCTGTGGGGCACATTCGCATACTGCAAGCTACCCTTTGGTTTAAAGAACGTAGGGGTAGCATTTCAGAGGGCAATGAATTATGCCTTCCATGACGTCAAGAACATCGTTCAACCATATCTCGACCATCTTCCGGCCCATTCATGAAAGCAGACCGATCATCTGCAGCATTTGAGAGCGATATTTCTACTTTGTCGACACTACAAGATACGAATCAATCCACACAAATGTGTGTTTTGTGTCAGTTCTGGTCGTTTACTTGGCTTTGTGGTCTCGAAGGACGGGATTCATCTCGACCCATGTAAGGTTCAGACAATCATTGATATGCCTCCACCTTCAAATTTGCTTCAGATTTAGAAACTCCAAGGGAAAGCAAACTTTCTGAGGAGGTTCATTCCAAATGATGCTGAACTTGCTAAAGGTTATACTCGTCTGTTGAAAAAATAATTACCATTCAGCTATGATTAGGTCGCACGAGCTTCCTTTGATGCTTTAAAGGAATCCCTAATAAAAGCATCATTAATGTATGCTTCTGATTATCAAAAAGACTACAACCTATATCTGGCTGCAGCAGATATGACCATAGCGATGGTTTTAGTTCAAGAAGACAATGGAATTGAACATCCTATCTATTATTTAAGCCAAAACTTAAATGATACAGAAAGCAAGTACTCCTATGTTGAAAAGCTAGCTCTCACAGCTGTTCAAGCAATACAGAGATTTCGACACTATATCCTCTTTCGAAAAACTACCATTTTGTCAGATTGCAACCCCATAAATTATATCTTGTCGCGACAGTTACTGGGGGGCAAGTATTCCAAATAGAAAGCAATTTTGTAATAGTTTTATTTGGAATTAGTTAAATCCAAATCAAAGAAAGCTCTAGTTTTCGCAGAGTTGCTACGCAATCTCCCATCGTCATCCAACGATTCAACATCCAATACAATAATTGTGGATGAATCTTTTTTTCTGATATGTTCAAGAAATATATGGTATGGAAATATAATCATCTATCTCCAGACCCAAACATATAGGTCTAATCCCTCTCGTTCAGAGTAGCGACGTACTCGATACCAGGCAAAAGACTACATGATCATTGATGATACACTTTACCATCATGGTATCGATACAGTTCTATGGAGGTGCCTCACCCATGAGGAGGCCGAAAAAGTCTTGAATGATTTTCATTTAGGCGCATGTGGGGGCCATAAATCTAGTTACGCTACGGCTCAAAAGATTCTACGAGTAGGATACTTCTAGCCAACAATGTTCAAGGATTGCATAACCGTAGTCAGAAGTTGCCATGCTTGCCAAATCTTCAATCGCAAAACCAGAATTCCACCTACACCTCTGCAGCCAGTAGTCTCTATTGGGCCATTCACCAAATGGGCCATAGATTTCATGACTTGTAACCCCACCTTGGCTGGGGGGTATGGGTATATCATAGTCGCAGTCGACTATTTTACGAAATGGACTGAGGTGATCCCTACAGTAAACAACAATGGTGAAACGACTGCTCTTTTCTTTTTCAATCATGTAGTCTCCAAATTCGGTGTTCCAAAAGCTATAGTTACAGATCATGGATCACATTTTCGCAATCACATGATGGTTGAGTTGGCTGCCAAATTAGGACTGTCCCACAACAGCTCTACTCCGTATTATCTGCAAGCTAACGGACAAGTTGGGGCAATCAACAAAGTCCTGAAGTGCATGTTGCAGAGGATGATCGAAGTCCGTAAACGGAGTTGGCACCTGATCTTGTACTCATCTTTATGGGCATACCGTACATCGGTGAGGAATGCAACTGGGTTTACACCCTTTCAGCTAGTGTATGGCCTGGAAGCAATCTTACTAATTCAGTAAAAAATCTCATCCCTCAAGCTCGCAGTCGAACTTCTCCCCAGAACTTCAGAAGAAGAGGCTCATTTCCTGGAACTAATCCAATTGGATGAAACCCATCGTGATTCCGCCTTGGATAATGAAGCCCATAAGAAACGAGTGAAGGCACAGTTCGACAAGAATGTCAAACCCTGTGTCTTCTCAAAAGGTGACCTGGCCCTCCTTCAAGACCAGGAGTCCGATAAGTTAGGAGTAGGTAAGTTCAAGTCTTTATGGATGGACCCCTATATTGTTAAAATGGTATTAGTAAAAGGAGCCTATGAGTTAGTGGATTGTGATGGGATTCCACTGGCGCAACCCCGCAACAGGTTGTACCTTAAGCGTTACTATGTTTGACTCAGTGTAGTAACCCCTATGCTTTTGTTACATTTTTGTTTTTGCTAAGAGCAATTGTTTTTGGTAAGGTAATCCTCTTTTTCATTTGTTACAGATATCAAACTCATTGGAATCATTTGTTGGATATTCCGACAGAGCAAGCCATAGTTCGCGGAACATATCTTCTGGAGCCTGGGTTATCTTTGATCCAAGCGACGAGTTAGTAAGTTTCAGAGGGGTATGTATTTTCCGATCAACCAACGACATCACTGAATACAATGCGTTGATAGAGCTTCTCTCTGATGCATACGCCGACTTGTTGTCAGGCTAGACCTGCAGCTCGTCATTCTACAACTCAATAATATCTATTCTGTATGGAATCCAACTATCTATCGCATGTTCCTAAGGGTCAAGATTTTGGAAAGACAGTTCGATTCAATCCAATATCAACATATTTCCATAAACTTAAACACATTAAAAGATTCATTGGAAAATTATGCGTTAGATAGACATTTGCGACATTTATAAAAGAGAAGCATTTTATCAATATTTACATCAGGATCATGTAACTTAACCAAAATGAAGCTCCAAAAATCAAATATATATATAAAACTATTTATGGTTTACACATAGTGTTCTGTGTCAAAGACAACATTGGTCAACTGACCCAAAAACTCAAAATGCTAGGGGGCACCCTAGTCTAATGATGCTGGTGATAACAAGCCATCGCCTATGCAATCATGCGTAAAAGCCTAGTCCATCGATGTGGCATGCGAGTAGTATGTCGCTGTAATCTCAGAGGCATCTTGTCAGTCCTCACATCCGGGATACCGAGAGTGAGGCCTTTGATCTGATCCTACAATGTTGCAAGAGTCTCGACCACATCCAGGTCACAAGGACAACCCTTCCTACAACCTCTCCTTCTAGAACGATAGTTGGTGTTCTCAGGCGCACTGCTGGTTGCACCAGTCAAATATCTGCATGTGCACATGAGTTTTGATTAGTCTTGGTAAAAGGAAGCACAAAAACACTATAAAAGCAATAAATAGGGATGTGGTCAGAAATCTTACCTATAGAACTCCACTGCTCACCAGTCAGCAACACCAAATCTCGGTCACCCCAGAAATCCATACCAGCATATGGACACTCAGCATAGACTATCTCCTGACGGTTGAACCACTCGAAGAAGGCATCAGAGAAAGAAACATGTGGCTGACTAGCATGCAGGACCATAAGGTCAACCCATCTCTGCATCTGTGGCTTATTCGGTGGCAGCAAACCAAGTGAAATGTATTGTGGCTGCATCAGTGGGATCTTCTCTAAGGCGAAAGCGGTCAAAATGGAACCATAGCCAAAGTTCTTAGATCACCCATTTTTCACCTTGGTAAGCTATTCTTTTATCACAGGAAGTACTACATCACACTAGTTGAACACGTTCGGTTCAAGGCATTCTAAGGCATACTGCATATAGGACCTGTTGGCCAAGTCAAGAGCCGCACTACCAGCCAGTCTAGCAAAGGTGAAAAAGATGGTCCTTAAAGACCGGTCAGTGACATCTCAGATGTTGATCTTGTCATCCCTACTTGGCTGAGATCCTTCTCTACAGTATCGGCGAATATAATCCCTCGCGGACTCGCCCCCATGGGTGGAACCTGATAGTGAGAGAGGGGCACCATGCCTTGATAAACCAGTCAAAAAATAGATGTCCACGATAGTCAAGGGGATGGATTTTCCTCTAATCTGGAACACCTAGTTGGTAGGATCCCATGCATCGAGGAAATATTAGAACAAGTTGATTTGTTGCCTCATGCTATAGATACAGAAGAACTTGAGAAAACCACAATTCCACAATGCAGTTACCATACCCGGATCATGTAAAGAAACCATGTCCTCTTCTTCATGCTTATGTTCTCACCATGTAACAACCATTTTGCTCCGATGAATCTCTGAAAATAAACGAGAGGAGAGTCAGGATCCTAATTTGGCAAAAAACAGAGAAAATTTCCATGAAAAAACAGTGCACAACTTTCCCTCCTTGCGCCCATCGCAACCCAGCTATGTACTAGGTGCGCTGCATACTGACTGGCTAGTGGGTAGCCCAATATGCATCGCACCTTTTGATATAGACAGGGTGCGATGGGGGCAGAACGAATTGTCCAAACCCCAAAGGCTCAGGAAAATAGGGAAACATGCTCAGAATTCAAAAAGAAAGGAATGCAATTGGAGAGCACAAGTTTATCTCCTGCTTGGTCCAGACGGTGCAAAGAATCGTCCACAGAACCTCCTGGAGTTAGCTAGTGAAAATCAAGGGGGAAAGCACCTCCAAAGCTCCAAAAATCTCAAGCTCAAATGAAATGGTAAAATGTGGGGTAAAAAACTACTTTTAAGCTACTTCTCACGTAATTCAAGTAGGGTGTTAGTGTTTTAAATCATTTTTCAAGCATGTATTTTCATTTCTAATTAGTTTGAAGGAGCAACTGAACAGGTAGTGCGATCGTCAAAAGAACATAGTGTTAACAGTGGGTCGAATATCAATGACCATTATCACGAGCAGTTTTTATGCGAAGTTCAAGCTCGTTAAAAATTAAACCTAAGCAAATGAGCAAACGTTCCCCCCAGAGTTTAAGCTCATTAAAAAATGAACCAACCTCTAGTAAATAACCTTTGTGAATGCATTATCATCAGCTTCTAAGCCCTGTTCATGTTCTTGCCATCACCTCCACTCTCTTTAGCCGATCATACGCCTCCATTTAATTGTTTACCCTTTTGAGGAACAGCTGCGAAGAGTGATTTTGTTAACCATCCTTGTGACACTGTCGTGATTGGAAAGTTCCAAACCTTACCTGGAATTAGCAGCTACCTGAAAATATCACTCGTTCCTCAAAAAATAAGTCTCCTTTAAGCTTTTTTCACCCGACTCGTAAAATATGAAAAGATTGCCGAGCATTTGGCCTCTCCAACTCGTTAAAGCAACCGGGAGTGCTATCCCTCCTCTAGATTTTAATCTTTTTGGGCTTGAGGGATTATTACACAAAAAGATCGAGCGCTTGTCTTGTTCGGCTTGTTAAAACTATCGAAAATTCATCCCTTTTGTATTATTTTATACTTTTTCGGACTTAAGGGATTATATGATGAAAAAGCATTACTAGAGTTTCCTTTTCGTCCCTTTTCAGACTCTCTAAAATTGAAAAATTACCGAGTTGTCTTTGTCGTTAAACTCGTTAAAACCAATAGCGACAAACTTGTCCATGCAGACGAGAACGAGTTTCACTGTCGCTAGGCTCATTAAAACATAGCGACGGGTTTGCCCGGAGGGAAAATTATAGAACAAGCATATGTTATCCTTCTCAAGATTGACAAAAATAAATAGGTACTGGTCAGTAATGACTGGGGAAAAATTGGGAAGAAAACTTGAAGAAACTTTATTGGTAGCGAGTCGCTCTTGAACATGAGACTTTCACTCCATCACCATGATTGAGTCAAGTTGGGTTATTCCGTTCACCGGTCATATTATCATTGGTCCACTGTACCATCCATCTTTGGGGTTAACGCTACCAATCCATTTTAGTGTCGCTGATATGTTCAAGAGAAGTCAATCAGAGAATTCACCAACCCATCTTGTGTCTCATCTGCTTCAATACATTCACACTCCATTCTTTCATGTCCGCCACCCTGAACCCTGTATCACCAGATCATTTTCACCTCCACAAAATCATTTGCTCCATTCTGTGTCATATATGTGGAATTCATTAAGGCCCTCATACGACGGGTCACTTCTTGTCGACGACAGCTCATTATCAAAGAAGTCAACCTAGGAACAACCCTTTCAGTACTTTGAATCTTGCATGCCTCAATGGCAAGTTTCTCACTTCCGGCGACAGGTTTACATCAACGGCCTTCGACCGAAAGATTTTGCGTGGTGTTCGATGCAAAGTCCCTTTTCACGCCACATGAATTGTACTATAGTACCTTGAGGGTCATCATCATTTTCGGTGATTCCTCTCATGCCTGTTAACATCTTACATCATTGGATGGTAATCAGGCGATGTCTTTGCATGTTTGACTCCAGAACATTTTTCACATGGATCGACTTGTACTTCGGGCGAATATTGGATGAGTTTGAAGACCCCGGATCGAGTTTCATCCATTCGGGCTACGATATATTCAGGAAAATAAAGACATCAAATGTACATCATTGCTCCACAGATGATCATCCGAATTAAAGGATGATGGTTCTACCAGAATCATCAGTCTGTCACGCAGATGGTTGTTTGTCCTATGTACATAAAAATGAATTTATAAAGCTGAGCATGGGAATGCCTGCCTCAGCTAGATCATGAAAATGTTATGAAGATAATGTATTGTATTGTATCTTATTAGAGGTCGCCTTCCAGTTCGAAGAAACCTCGGATCCTCATGATAAAGCATTTCACCCGACATCAAAGAACTATGACCTCATGCTTTAGGGGACAAACGTTATAGACATATTTGGGCACTGCAACCCCAATCACATATGTCCATAAGCCAAGGGCTTCTGAGTCCCTAAAAGTGTTGTTTCATACCCTAAAGGAATAAGGTCAACTAATTACATCATCTCCTAGAAGTTCTCCACAGAAAACTGCTCACAACTGGTAAAAGCTAGACCATACAGACTGCTCAGTTTAGAAGGTGTGATGTATCTCACCTGCCCAGTGTAAAAAGTGAAATGCATACTGAAAATCCCTTAAAGAAAGGGTGTGATGAGCGAGAGTAGACAAATGGCAGAGACAGTTTGCAAGGTGGATGATCATGGAATCTTCCAGAAACTTCTCCTATGACACTTGCCTCTCTGAATTCGCCCAGGGATGAGTAGGAGATCATCAATCTCCAAGTGGAATCAAGGATTATCAGATAGAATACGCTAATCAAAATCCCAGAAGCTGACTCACCCCCCTGCAATCATCTATGTATGGATCCCTCATCGTTTAGATCCAAAGGCTGGAATATTGTATCTTGTAAGGAAGTGTTGTTGGTTTCCTGGTGGAATATCATAGTGTTGGGTGATCTAAGCTTTTCATGAGGTGAAGAAGGGATTTCATGCTAGGAGGATGACGCTGGGTCAGATCAATG
>APFE031144378.1:0-17439 GCA_000404065.3 Pinus taeda
ATATATAAAGCGCAAAGCCGTGGACAGCTCTCCGGGGTAAAGGCGGCATCGATATAGATATGTATATATCAGACGCCAGAACCACAGAGGCATTCCGTAGGAAGAACCAACACCTCGAAAGGTAAAATATTTATCATTGTTACTGATATTATATGCATGACTGCAAGGCTGGTACATTTCTAAATAAGAAACAGAGGTACATTTCTAAATAAGAAACATAGGTACATTTTTAAATAAGAAATAAAGTATTTTCTCAACATAAGGCAGCAACTACTAAACAGGGTATAACCCTCATAAACATCCATACAACAAAACGAATAACCACATGAGGACTTAGATAGACCGCGTAAATCTCAGGAGTATAGCATTAACAGACATTGAAATATAAAGAGTTAGAGTCTACATAAAAACAGTAGATGATAATACAGTATAAATCCTTTAAGCGCAGTCGGATCTGGAACCAAATATAATTCGAACTAGTGTACAATATTGTATAATTAATGGTAAGCCGACTGGCTACGCCTCATTAAAAATAAATGAAAGTTCATCAACATTATCCACGGGTCCCACGAGGAGACTCGAGTAGGTTCAGGTCATCAAACCCTGACCTAGATTATAAAACTACCCAGAACTTGATAAGGTAAATAAAACCCTCAGTAACCAGAAATCCCTTGCCGAGAGCTTCATAACTCGGGCAAGCCATAATGGAGCACGGTAAGACTCTTGGCATAAAGAGAATGAACATTCAGACAACGAGTCCAAGTTAAAAGAAATTGCAAGCCGTTGGCTAGGGTAACTCACCTGGAATACGCAGATGAAACTGGAACCCTGGAAACTTCCATCGCCAAACCCTCACGCCTGGTATCCTGGAAAGTTTACATCACCCATCCGATTAATCATGTTACGATAAATAAAAAGGCGAGAAGAAAACTCAGCCACACTTAAAAAAAAAGGGAAAGACACAGCAGTTACCTTAAGACGAGAGAAACCTCGGCCAATTCACGCAGAAATTTAGCAGCATCGTCCTCGACCAAGGCGGGCCGCAACCCCAGGGGAGGTGGCGGTAGGTTTAGACTGAATAAGGAGCCGGTTTAAGTATGCCATGGTATAATCGCAGAGGAAACTAGCATCGAGAGGCGCTGCCTTGCAATTACCATGCAAATGCCAGAATAAACCCTAGACAAACCCCTTTTGAACCAAGACCAGTTGATTACCACTGTCGATTTCCGGAACGCAATCCTGAGCGTCCATCCAAGGTATGATCCCGAGGGGTTATGGGCTGAGCTAAGGCATTTAACACCACCAGCTGCCCCTGACTCAATATCCGAGAACCGTATCAGAGGAGGTGTGTAAAGAGACCAGCTGTCCCGCCCGGACAACAAGTGGAAGGTTATCAAGGTTAGCAAGTTCAATCCGAGCGGCTAACATTAAATTCAAAGTCTAGGTGGTAGCGGGAATGTCAAGGTGACATGACCAATCTGCCAGCTCATGGCTACCATGAGGTGCGAAATATAAAGTCACCATATGTATTAATATATGACCTATTAAAATGTTATAATAATATTAATATGTGAACTGTTAATATGTTATAGTAACGCATAGGAGATAATAGTTAAATGCAACATGAAGGTCGAGTTACAAGGTAATTAATTTTTTGTTTTGTTTTACTGTGTAAGGGTAGTGACAGTGACTAACTCGTATTGTAATTTTTAGTACATTTTTTAGCTTTTGGTTTTTTGGGACATAGTTTTAAGTAAATGGCTAAGAAAGAAATATAAAATTTTAAATTAATATATTTGGAAAATAGAGGATGATATTTTGACTAAGATTTTTTAGACTCTGCATCCAATATTTCTAAACTAATACATTGGAATGATCCTCCTACTAATACTAACTAACATGAAAAATATTTTTTTTTACTTTTAAAATGGAAATATTTAAAAATAAACAAAATAAGATAATCAACTCTAATTGATTAAAAAACAGAATTGTTTAAAGATTCATAAATACATACGTAATATATAATATAGAAAACAAAAAAATGTTTTTTTCAAATATCTAAAGAGGAATATCTAAATCTAACTAATTTAAAATAATCAACTATTAAAACTTTTATTGGGATTTCTAAAAAATAAAATTACACTGCTTAAAATTCATTCTTATGAATTGTGATTATGAATTGTGAATATTAGATTAATCTAAAATTTAATAAAAAATAATTTTAAATTGTTAGAAGGTCATAAAACTAGCGAAAACTTTTCCAAAATATTTATAATTGAATATATAACTTTAATTCAAATTGCTCTATTATATATATTAGAGAAATTTGAATGCAGTTAAAATGAAATTAAATAGTTTAAAATAAATTATAAGAAATAATAAATTGATTGTAAATTCCAATTAATTATATAATATATATAATTTATAATTTTAAAGGGAATTCTGAAATGATTTTTTGTGATGGTTAGTTGTTGAAAGGATGAATATGTAAATAAAAAATAAAAAAGCGTGAACTGTTAAGTGCCGTGGCTGCATTATTAGCTTAAAATTTGGTCTGAGTAGACATAACCACCACTAATCATGCACTATCATCAATTAAATATATAATTTATATTAAATATATCATTTTAGTTGAAATTTATCTACTATATATTAAAGAAATTTACATACAGTTAAATGAAAATTAAAAATTTAATATAAATTATACCATAAATAAATTGATTGTAAATTTCAATTAATTAATTTAATATATATATATGTATAAATTAATAAAATATATAATTAACAAAAAGCGTGAATAATGTTAATATATAATAATAAAAAGCGTGAATAAAGTAACAATGGGTTACCCTCTTGTCTTGTGTGAGCTCAGCTTTTGGACCCAGCCTTACAATTGGAATGTTAAGTGCCGTGGCTGCATCTATAACCTCGCCCCAAAGGTATACTTGGGCAGGCCGATCGCATTGCCGCTCGAAATCGAGGAAGATTCGATAACTGGCACCCTAGTAATGTCCATCGTTCCAACCAGAAAAGTTCAACTAAAGCCAGCCATCTCACCGACAACATCAGGACCGTAGATAAACAATGCCTCATTTCTTATTAGATTTTGCCCCCACAAATCCTTCCATCATCCATTAAGGCGAACCTCCCAATGGCGTAATAACTAGTCTCACAGCCGATGCACGCATAGCTACTACTTACTCAGATGGACCAAAATTGGAGTTCACCCAATACTCAGATGGACCAAAATTCGATTTCACCCGATACTGAAAATTCTTGTGAAGGCGGAGCGTATAGCATGCTGTTGTCGTGGGGAACTGCAATCATAACTGCCATCAGTATATCACTTTATATTTTCGTATCTTATCGCTACGGAATTCCGCTTCTTCTTCGTATGTTATGGTCGTTTATTAACGCTTTGTCACTTGCATGTTTATTTATATGTTGTCGCTATGGAAATTGGTGCTATCGACCGTCAAACCACCCAATTGAACTACGAAGATGGGCTAACGATCGGCCTCCAAACCACACAATTCAAACAACCCATTTCAACCACGACGGCCCTGTGATTGGGATCGAGGAAGACACGTTGGATTTGTTCCCCATGATGTTATATTCTGACAAAGTCTGCCAATCGCTCAAATCTGCAGAAGGAAAGGAATTAGACGAAGCAGAGGATAACACGTGTTGCTCGATTGGCCTCAGCGATTATACGGGATCGGAGGTCGTGAAGATTATCCCTGATTGCGGTCACATGTTCCACATTGATTGCATCGACATATGGCTTCGCCAGCATGCAACATGCCCCATCTGTCGAATTTCTCCTCTTCCTTCCCGGAGCGCCATTTCCCTTTCGTAAGCAGTTGTCCAGGATGAGGGTGAGGTTGTAGTATAACAAAACCCAAAAGACTGTTGTTTCATAAACTTGTGCTTGCCCGTGTTTCCATATTATATAGATATCTCATAATTCATAACACGGACACACGGAACCGTGATTTATGTAAACTTAGATGGAGGTAAATTTGTAGGAACCTTTTTCCCTCAAAAATTGTTATTTCAGACATCTTAGGTTTTGCTAATGGTATACCGCTTGGTGCTTACATGTTTTCTTAATTAACTTACAAAAAAAAATGGTTTTTTTTGTTCTGTGTAGAGTAGAGTATCTACAGGAGCAAGAAGCAAACTGAACGAAAGAGCCAATGAAAAATATGCATGTCTTGTCGTTCTCTCCCTGTAAATTCAATGGGGCTGGTTATACTATAGTAAATCAATATGTTAATCCATCCGATTTACTTCATTTTGATTGGGTTCATGTTATCGATCAATTTAGACGCCCACAGGCGTTCCATATTTCAGAATTTATTAGTCATTCTTTTTACCTTTTCCCTTAGTTTATTTTATTCATGTTTGTTTGGGTTTTATGCTTTTTTCTCTTCACTTGTATGTAAGGCTGGTTACCAACAACGATCTTTTATCACCAATAACTTTCCCGGAGACAGTAGCCAGCAAGCATAGAGAAGGAACTTCAGTAGTCTACCGATCTACTCGACTTACATGGGTGGGAACAGTAGAGCGTTGTCGCGGGCTTGCCTCGGTGCTTCACTCTCTCAATGCCGAAACTATAATAAACGAATTTGTGGCTCACTTTTAGGCCTTCAAAATGATCTTAGGAAATTTTCTTGTATAGCTTCACATTTCTTTAATTTATCCCTAAATAGATGATATGAACAAATATCAATTCATATTCTGTATTTCAAAGAGTTTATAATGAGGCTCATCAAATGATTGGGCAGTTTTTTCTTACTTGAATGCTTGGCCCAACACATTACAAAGACCCATTAAGGCTAGCTTGGATTCTATTGTTACTTGGACATGGTTTTCCCTTCTATTGATTGACCGTTTGTAATTGGTTTCAAATGTGGTTAAGCTATTGTTGCTTGGACATGGTTTTCCCTTTTATTGGTTGAGCGTCATGTCATTGTGTTGAAATGTGGTACGAACGCTAATAAGCATAAAAATATATAAAAATAAATGTTTCCAAAAAATTAACCATAAGATAATCAACTCCAAAAATGATTAAAGATGATGTCTTAAATCATTTTACATGAAATTATGTCGGGGAGCATTGAGATCCATTAACTAATGCAAATGCGTAAATCTGCTTCCGTTCTTCTCTCTTCCACACTCTTAGTTAAGCATCTGCTTAAGGGTAGGAGGATTCTATAAACTGCATGTGAGAAGTGTGTCGCATCAAGTGTTGGCAGCATTAACCATGTTTGGAGAGAATCTATGGTATCAGAGGTTTGGGTATATAAATATCAGTGACCTACTACTTCTTCATAAAAAAAGGCATGGTGAATGGTTTTCGTGTTTTAAAGAGTATGCATTTTCACTGTGAAGCATGTGCTTTTGGTAAATTACATAGAGATGCATTTCCTGCTAGAAAGTAGAGGGATATATTTGAACTTGTACACACTGATCTATGTGGAACAATGTAGACAAGGTTGTTACGAGGGACCTATTATTTTCTTATTTTGATGATGAATGTACAAGGTTCACCTCGGTGTATTTCCTCAGGCAAAAAAAGTCATGCTTTTGAATACTTCAAGCAATTCAGAAGTATGATTGAGAAGCAAACAAGAAAGTTCAACAAAATTCTTTGCTAAGACCAAGATGGAGAATTTAAAAACGGTGACTTCATCAAATACTGCAAAGAACACAAAATACAACAGTAGTTCACAACACCTTACACTCCTTAGGAAAACGGGGTTGTGGAAAGGAAAAACAAAACCCTCGTGGTGTGTGCCCATAGTATGTTGAAAGGTAGGAATTTGACCAATGGTTTTTGGGAAGAAGTTGTAAATAGTGCAGTGTATCTTAAAAATAGAATTGCTATTAAGTGTTTGGATTATAAAACTCCTTTCGAAGCATTGTTTAGCTTCAAGCCCCCAGTAAGTCATCTTATAGTCTTTGGATGTAAGGTTTTAGCTCACGTCCCAAAAGAAGATATGACGAAGTTAGATTCAAAAGAAGGTAAGTGTACTTTTGTTGAACACTATAATGAGTTTAAGGCTTATAAGTTGTTTAATCCTTCTAGTCAAAAGGTGTTTCCAAGCAATGATGTTGTATTCCATGAATAGGTAGATGATGGGAACCTTGTTTGTAGTGATGAAGAATGGCATGTGAAGAAGGTAGTGAAATAGGGGAGGGTGAGCAACTACAACAGCAGCAACAATAGGAGAAATAAGAAGTGGTTGATCAAATCGGGTTTGAAACAAGTCCACAGAGGGGAGATCAAAACAGGTTTGAAGCCACTCCACCACTGAGGATATCAGGTAGGCAAACTCAATTGCCAACAAGATATAGCGAGAATGCTTTGAGAACTAGTATGTTAAGTGTTGTTGAACCATCTAGTTGTAAAGAAGCTAGTCAATATAGTGTTCACATGTCTAGGGAAGTTAGAACAGTTGCCTAAGAAGTAAGAACAAATTCCTAATATAAGGCTCTAGTGAAGTGAATCTCTCCAGATTTACATATTCTCCATTATCTTCAACACTCCCCCTTAATGGAGAAAGGGATTCACAAGTATTCCTAACATTTCCCTAAACAATTCAAATTTCATTCGATTGAGAGGCTTAGTGAAAATATGAACAACATGTCACATATATTACAATATTCAATATGGATTTCCTTTCACTGAACTTTCTCCCTGACAAAATGAAATTGTATCAATGGGCTTTGTGTTTTTATGAAATACTGGATTATTTGCAAGTTTGATAGATCTCTGGTTGTCACATTTGATAACTATTGCAACCTTCCGTTCTTCACCAGCATCATGGAGAAGTCTCCTCAACCAAATGGCTTCACAAGTTGCTGCACACATCTCTTGATACTCAGCTTCTGATGAAGACATGGATAATGTTTTGTACTTTTTGTTGCTCCATGCAATGAGGTCAGACCCAATGCTAAACGCATAGCCTGTTATGGATCATCTATCATCTACATTTCTAGCCTAATCAGAGTTAGGAAAACTTGTCAATGTAACATCAAACAAAACAGTATAAATAATACCAAAGTCTAAGGTTTCTTGCAGATACCTTAACACACTTTTCGTTGCAACCCAATGACACTCAAGTGACTTTGAAGTGAATGGGCTGAATACACTGATTGCATAATCCAAATATGACCTAGTTGTAGTCAAGTAGATTAGATTCCCAAGAGTTGCCTATGCAATGTTGCATTTGCCTCCGAATAGAGAAAAGGAAACCACCATCTTCACATTTTCTCCAAATATCTCCGTCATCGAAGAGAAATAAATAGTTGGGAGATTACCTTCCCTCATAATCGTCTCGCTGCGAGGCACCCATCAATTCTCACTTTAGATCTCTCTTTCACAATATTATTGGCATACAGACTTGCAGGCTTCAACAATTGCTCAACACCTCTCTACCGAGGCAACAATAGCTCTAATGATTGACTTCCACACTAAAATAAAGAATTCACTCTTGTGATTTCCATAGGATACCCACTCTGCAAACTCAAAGAAGCTAGCCACATCGGCCTTCATGCCACCACCATCAGATTTTTTGTTGATCCTTGAGGCAGATCTGCTTCAACGTTGCCTCTACATCCACACACCTCAACCTGCAGCCATTCGAGCCTCCACGCTTGCACTACGTGGATCCATGTTGATCTTGGCTTATCCACAATTCTTCTTTGCAAATCCCAGCAACCAACTCACCTTTGAACTAGCACTTCCAAATCTTGAACAATGCATTCTCCAAGACCTTGATAGGGTCTGAATCGACAACTACTGAAGTTGCCCCATTGGCAAGGAGGGCCCGATTGTTGAGGCTACCCAGTGGCTGTCATTTAGTTCTATGAACATCACTGATGCTATTTTTCGCTATTCAAAAAGGCTGCCATATCTTGTATTGTTCTTTGCAAGAACCTTTGTGATTCTCAGCACCATCCTGCCTACAAACCAACCTTGCTGATATAACATCTCAATACGAAAAACCAAGTGCACACTGTTGCACACAAGCCTTCACCTTAGGTTGTCACTCACAATGGGTCTTCCACATGGTCGTGTCTGTAACATTGGTCCGCGTCTACACAATAGAGTAGTGGCTAATTAATTTAGAATATTCTTCCTAGCAGTATCATTCGACAACAACAGGCTGTTCAAAAACTACCAGATGCTTCAGCAAGTGGGCTCTAATTTCGCCAGGATGTATGAGCCCAACGATACATCCATCCGCATGATCGGTGCCCGACATTGCACTCATTGCATAGAAAAACAAGACAAAACAATAAAGTGAGCGATTCCACCATGAAAATTTGGTACCAGTCCCATTAAACAGTTGAAACTTGGCCTCCAGTGATTCCTCCAATTCTACACAGCCTGAGTTATAGCGAAGATATCTACTTGAGTTCACCAAGACTCGGCTCATTCATGCGGTCAAAAATATCCAATAGGTGTCGGCCCTTCAACAACACCAACAGATCTCAAATAGATATCCAAGATCACACTGACACTATCTTGACTCTTGAACAACACAACACAATTGATTCATTTATTTGACAAACCTAGCCTTGGGCTCTGTTTACACAGAACAATGCCAAACTCAGCTTTACGCAGACAATTTATCCCCCGTCAATGCTGAGTTGGTGATATTGCAACATCACAATCACTTAACAATGGACAAATAAACATTCACCAAATTCTTTAATCTATCTCCATATTTATTATACAAAAGGTGTTGTTTCAAGATAGAGAAACTATCTTGGACACACAATTAGTTGGTTGAGAGAATATCTCAACCACACACCAAACTAGGGAAACCACTCATATAAAATAGGAACAGACTCTTTACATAAAAAGTCACAACTAAAACAATTGGAATTACATTTTTCAACAATATTTATAGATATAATTTATTCCAGAAAAATCCAAAAATATTTTTTTCCAAATATCTAATTCTTTTTAAATGTACATCTAACCAATTTAATAATATCAACTTGAACGACTAAATCTTTGTTAAATCTTTTATAGAGCTTTTTAAATTACACTAATTACTCATAAAAGTTGGACTATCTAACTTTCATTTCTATACGTCATACATACTTAGTTGATTTAAAATCTATTCATTATTACTTTTGGTTTTTTAAAGTTTATTTAATTTGGTGTGACACGGCTTGTTCTAGAATATTAGTTTAAAATTAAATATATAATTTTTAATTGAAATTGAATTATATAATTTTAATTGAAAAATATATAACCAAATTGAAATATTTATGTTCTATGTAAATAATTTGATAGTAGAAAGAAATAATATAAATTATGATTTAAATAAATGAAGTGTAAATTTTAATTAATTTGATGTAAATTAAAATAATTAAATGAAAATATAATTTCTTAGGGAATTCTAAAATGATGTTTTGTGATGCTTAGTTGTTGAAATGTCTTATATTTAAAATAAAATTAAAAATTAAAAATTGCAAAGCATAAATGATGTTTAATAATAATATGTTATTAGTTTTGTTTGTGTGGTTCATATTTAAAATAAAATTAAAATTAAAAAGTATGAATGATGTTCAAGGTGCTTTTAGTGGTTGTAGTATATATTTGAAAATTGTTTTTGTTTGGCCTACAGTTCGTTTTTTTTGAATTTAAAGAAACGGGTAAGGGCCAAGAAGTTTTTCTCACACTTAAGGGAACAGGGTAACGGCCCAAGGCCAAGACGCATCTGGGAAGAATGAAAGTCTGAGCCCTGACATACCACCACCGGTTGTGCCCCTTACCGACCCCAAGCTAGATATCGGGCGTTCTGGTTTTCCTTGAATAAGGGTGATGAGTTAGCAGCCAGAGATGGTTGTCCTCAATGTTAATTTGACAACAGAGTTATCCCAGTTGTAGTGGTTTTCCTTAATAAAGGTGATGAGTCAGCTTGCCTTGCTTGATAGCAGCCAGAAATATTTGTGCTCACAAATAGTTAGACCACTAAATTATGATAGATTTTTCACACCTTAATTAAGAAAAAAAACAAGTAAAAAGGAAAAAAAAAATGGTTCCCTCTATTTGCTAGTGTGGGCTGAGCGTATGTGAATATTATGTGCTGTGGCTGCACCTATAACCTTGCGATCGTCGACTAAAAACAATCATTGTTTTAGACAAGTCCAACGCCTGAGTCGTTGCCCCAAATGTATACGCAACCAATTCATTCTTCTTCTACATGGGCAGGCCGATTGCACTGCCACATGCTTTCTCGCTGATAATGAATTTCCTGTCTCCGTCCCTACAACTACAAAAGATGCGGAAGGGCGAAATTGATGGAGATTCCATAACTGACACCCTATGTCCCTAGTCAACTAACAAGTATCCTCTCAACCAGAAAAGTTCAACTACAACCAGCCATTTCATCGACAAACTCAGGACCATAGAGCAAGAACCCCTAATTCATTATTACATTTCGCCCCACAAATCCATTACATGACTATAGGGAAGCGAACCTCTGAATCGCTGTGTTGCGGTATAATAATTACTCCACAGCACATGCACGCATAGTTACTACTATATAGTGAGATGGATCAAAAATCAACTTCACTATAATCTCGAAATTTTGGTGGAACGTCTGGCGTTCTGCTGCTGTTGGGAAGTGTGACGATAACTACCATCCATTTGTCACTTTCATATTTCTTCGTACGTTGTCGCTACGGAAATTCGTTACTCGGTCCACCAATATGGTTTAACGATCGCGCAGTCGGTTTTCAATACCGCCCATTCGAACCACGACGGCGCTGTGATTGGCATCGAGGAGGAGACCTTCGATTTATTCCCCAGGATGTTATAATTCAACAAAGTCTGCCAAACGTTCAAATCTGCAGAAAGAAATGAATTATACGAATCAGAGGATAACAAAACTTGTTCGATTTGCCCTTTCGCAGTAAGAGGCTGAGGTTTTACTGTAACAAACCCCAAAACTCTGTTTTTTCACAAAATATTCTTTTTGCTGGTTTAGGTTACCAAATTATATAGATATCCTATATGTCGCGATACGGGAGCCATGATTTATATGAATTTATAGACATATCTTATATGTCGTCATACGGGACCCATGATTTATATGAATTTAGATGGAGATCGTGTGAATTTTGCTGGTAAGGGAGAGGAGTTTAAACCTAAAATTTACTCAAAATTTATGTAAAATTGGATATTTACTATTAACACTGTGAAGGGTATTTAATTTTTTTCAATTAGTTACTAGCCTAAAATATTTTGACACATAACCACACAACTTGACATGCATCCACACACTATCAATTTGATATTTTGCTTGATTGATGTCTCAGTTAAATGACTCTCTAATTTTGGCCAACTCCTCATGCGGGATTAATTAGCTAGCTTATTTTAAAGGGCTAAACTAACCTGAATCATGACAACTCAAACATGCTTGCTGGTCTATGTCTCAGCTACGCTTACAACACCCAAGTTTCTTTTATAAAACTCAAACACATCTTTGGCTAATGACTTAGTAAATATATCAGCCAATATATCTGATACCAATTCGCTGGAAAAAGATAGGAGTTTAAACACAAAATTCACCCCAAAACACACAAGTTGCGGCTCTTCTATTGATAACACAAAGCTTAATATTTACAATGAACCCGATGAAAAGTATTTAACATTTTCCAACTAACAAATCGCATAAAATACGACACAACTTGACGTTCATCCACACACTATCATGGCAAATCTGAATTATTTAATTTGACTCAATGCTCAGTCAAATAATGCTCTAACTTTAATCAACTCCTCATACAAAGACAATTAAGTTATTTTAACAAATTTATAGAAATTTTATTTATCTCAAAATTATTATTTCAGACCTCCTATGTTTTGCTAATGGTAAATCGCTTGGTCCTTACATGTTCTCTCAATAAACGTTTATGCTTGTTCCGTTTAAGTAATTTTTCAAATTCATAATATAGGACAAAAATTGTAGCAGTGTGGAGTGTCTACACGAGCAGGAAGTAAAATGAGTGAAGGGGTGAATAAACAATATGCATGTCTTATCGTTCTGTTCATGTACTAAGTTCAGAAAAAATCTATGGTTACTTTGCCTGTTCCCTGGCTGAAAAAATCTATGGTCACTTTGCCTGTTCCCTGGCTGCACTGGGTAGGACAAATTTCGTCGCGCTGGTGATTATGCAGTAAATGAATATGTTAATCCATCCAATTACATTATTTTGATTGGATTCTTATTTTCGATGACATATGTTACTAGGATTTTTAACGCCTACAGACGTTACATACTTCAGAACTTGCCTATTGGGTTTTTTTAATAATAAAAAATGTTTACTTCGATGTGCTAGTTTAGGTATTTCTCTCTATTTAAAAATAATAACTCGATCGTCCAGATCTCAGATGGCATGAAATTTCTTAATAGTAGTTGGAATGGTTTAGGTATTTTTCTCTATCTAAAAATAATAACTCGATCGTCCAGATCTCAGATGGCATGAAATTTCTTAATAGTAATTGGAATGGAAGAATGAGATTTATGTGAGAAAACGTTAATTTCTAATTTTTTTTAATTGTTTTATTGGTTCGGATTTCATTAAGATATGTATACATGTATTTTTATTTAAAAGATTTGATTTTATTTGTTTTTTATAATTGATTAAAATAGATGAATATTTTTTATTATTATTACATTTTTTTGAATGTATAATAGTTTTTTTAATGGTTTATTTATTAGGATTTCATTAAAAATTAATATAGATGTATTTTTATTTGAGAAATTTTGATTTGAATTTTTTTTTATAAACTTATTAAAAAAGATTAATATTTTTATTATTTAAATTGCATTTTGAAATATATAATAAAATTATTTAGATATTTTGAATTGTGTAATTTTTATGAGATTTCATAAGATATAGAGAAAAACCAAAAAAAAATGTAAAATACTAAAATTAATTTAAAATGGTTTTATCTTTTCCAATTGGCTTTATATAATATATAGAATAGGTTTTTTGTTTAACTATATATAAAATAAGATAGAAATATAATATTATTGCAAAAAAAACATATATTTGTATATTATTGATTTTTTATTAACTTCTATTGAAAAAAACCAAACGGACAAATAACATGAACTCCAAAACGGACAAATAACATAAACTCTTAATATTTTGTTGGTTTATATTTTCCCTAATCTACTGATTATTATATAATAATAAAATTAAAAAAAACAACACTACATAAACTAATAAGTAACCATATTCAAAAATAAACATAGCCATATTGAAAAATAAAATATTAGCAGGAACCAAAAATGCTCATCTAATAGCATAAAACGTAAAGAAAACCTATATAGAAAGTAATGCATAAATTGGTAAACATAGCCACAATGAAATCTAACATATGCCCTCAGCCAAAGCACTAAATATCCGGATCATGCCGCTATGGATTCCCACAATATTTGGGGAAGATGGTTCGTTGCCATTTATTTACTTGATAACTAGAGTGACTTCCATGTTTAAGCTATCCAAGGAGCTAGACCATGCAGTTAATAAGTTCCTGCTTAGTATTCCTTCTATGAGTGACGGCTCTTCCTATGAAAGTCTTTAACATGTCAGTACAAGTTAATAATCTGCATATAAGCAGATACCAGAGATCCCATTACTATTTTCTCTTTACGTAAACGTATGGAATAAACTTGTGAGTTTCTTTCGCTTGGTCTTTTATATCTGATATTTCTTTTCGAATTTCTTTTTATATAATATTTTATATTATTCTATAGTTGTTATTAACCATTATGTGTTGAAGTCAGCATTGTCGTTACACCAAAACACACAGGTGTTAGTAAACAGACACTTCGCTAGTGTTAAGCACATGTCATGAAACACACGTTTGGATAGCATTGGATTATCTTTCTACACGGCCATTAATGGGGAGCACAACAATCTCCCCCTTTTTATATAATATTTTATATTACTCTATAGCTGCTCTCAACCATTATGTGTTGAAGTCATGATTGTCGTTACACCAAAACCCACAGGTGTTAATAAACAGACACTTCGCTAGTGTTAAGCACATGCAACGAAACACGTTTGGATAGACCCACAGGTGTTAGTAAACAGACACTTCGCTAGTGTAAGCACATGCCACGAAACACACGTTTCGATAGACCCATAGGTGTTATAAACAGACACTTCGCTAGTGTTAAGCACATGCCACGAAACACACATTTGGGTAGCATTGGATTATCTTTTTACACCGCCATTAACAGGGAGCACAACAATCTCCTCCCCTTTTTATATAATATTTTTTATTACTCTATAGTTGCTCTCAACCATTATGTGTTGAAGACACTTCGCTAGTGTTAAGCACATGCCACGAAACACATGACTTCGCTAGTGTAAGCACATGCCACAAAACACACGTTTGGATAGACCCACAGGTGTTAGTAAACAGACACTTCGCTAGTGTAAGCACATGCCACAAAACACACGTTTGGATAGACCCATAGGTGTTAGTAAACAAACACTTCGCTAGTGTGAAGCACATGCCACGAAACACACGTTTGGATAGCATTGGATTATCTTTTTACACTGCCATTAACAGGGAGCACAACAATCTCGTCCCCTTTTTATATAATATTTTTTATTACTCTATAGGTGCTCTCAACCATTATGTGTTGAAGTCACGATTGCCATTACACCAAAACCCACAGCTTTTAGTAAACAGACACTTCGCTAGTGTTAAGCACATGCCACGAAACACATCTTTCTACACTGCCATTAATGGGGAGCACAACAATCTCCTCCACCCCCAAACGGGAGCCAGGTGTATTTCGAACTCGAGACCTGTGGGTTTCGAACTCGAGACCTTTTGGCTCTGATACCACTTGTTGGAATCACAATTTCCGTTACACTAACACCCACAGGTGTTAGTAAGCAGACACATAGCTAGTGTTAAGCACATGCCACGAAACACATAAGAGCATTGGATTATCCTTCTACACCACCATTAACTGGGAACACAACATTATGGAGAAGGGAGGGAGTAGTAGTAGAAGATACCTAGCAGAGAGAGTTGAGGGAAAAAACAGTGGGGGTTAAGGGAAAAAACGAAAGACCATGCATAAGAAAAGAAAATGGGCAAGGATGAGGATGAGCAAAGATAACAACAAAGAGGAAAGTAATAAAAAAGACTTAGTAGTAACAAAAGAAAGAATAGGCACAAAGTCTAATAACCTGCTATGAAGGAAGAGGATCTTGAAAAATAAAAATGAAACGCCCAAATTGAACGAAAATGAAGCGCGTAAGAAACTGTTTCCCAAAACTATGGCCTGTGTTTCCATGTTCGCCATAATATTTTTTATTTTTTTTCTGAATTAAGCTATTCTATTATGTACAAAAGTTGAAGATACAGAAACAGTCAGGCTTTACAGCGGGAGCCTGCTGCCATAGATCCTGGCAGGCGGGCTCAACCCTTTGGCCATGTTCGCCATAATATTACACTGAGAGCCATAGCTATAAACCCTAAAGAGTAACGCCATAGTTTACTAATTATAAGCATATGTAAGTTATATCTGATGTGTGTGCAAGAATTTAATAAACTTATAGTGATGCTTATGACCAATTAGATGTATGAACAACATAGAATTATTTTAATAAATATTACATTAAGAATGTAATGTATTATAAATCTTATTTTTATTATTAAAAAGTAAATATTTTATTTATAATTTTTTCTCCAATATTTTTGTTATTGTAAATATAGTAAAATATTTTATTTATTTTTAAAAAAAAAATTAAACAATTTATTTAAATGTTGTATTGAAATAATTTTTTTTGAAAATAGAATTATATTATTTTGAAAATTTATAATTTTTAGTTTTATATATTAATAAGAAAACTAATATTTTTACTATATTTATATATATAATATATATATATATATAGTATATATATATTATATTTATTAATCCATATTATTTTTTTTTTAAATTTATTTAACCCATATTTTATTTTTTATTTTACAAAGATATGTGTCAATTAGAAATTAAATATAGAAAAAATTACACTTTTAAAGATGAAAAGAGTAAACACTCCATTCTCTAAAGTAAAAATTAGACACTCGGCTAAAATTGACTTTACAAATTTACATGAATTTCATGTTTTCCAACTTCATTTTCATATTTGTCATCGTTGGATTTCCAAATGGTTTTCTAAGTACTAATCCATGGAAACATTGACTAATGAAAATAGTTAATGCATAGATTATGCAATTTTTATTGCAACTTATAACATATTTAAAATTATTATTAAAATATGTAACACAATTGTGATGGAAATATATCAAAAATTGACTTTCCAAATTTACCTGAATTTCATGTTTTCCAACTTCATTTTCATATTCGTCATCGTTGGATTTCCAAATGGTTTTCTAAGTACTAATCCATGGAAACATTGACTAATGAAAATCGTTAATGCATAGATTATGCAATTTTTATTGCAACTTATAATATATTTAAAATTATTATTAAAAAATGTAACACAATTGTGATGGAAATATGTCAAAAATTGACTTTCCAAATTTACCTGAATTTCATGTTCCAACATCATTTTCATATTGGTCATCGTTGGATTTCCAAATGGTTTTCTAAGTATTAATCCATGGAAACATTGACTAATGAAAATCGTTAATACATAGATTATGCAATTTTTATTGCAACTTATAATATATTTAAAATTATTATTAAAATATGTAACACAATTGTGATGGAAATATATCATGATTTGATAGGGTTGTAGAATAATATTTAGTATATTTATAATTTAATATTTATTATTATCCATTTAAATATTCACGCATATAATTATCAATTTACATCTGTAATATTCATACATATCGATTTAGCCCCTGAATATGAAGATTTAAAACAATACCGCCCCATGGAAAGATAGTTTGAAATGCATTAGTCTTTAAATTAATGTAGGTCAGATGGTCAAGTCTTTAAATTGATATAGTTCGAATGCGTAAATTTGAGATTGGGTGTAGATTTGATTTTGAAGGTTCGATTTTATGTGGTTTGTTTACGTTTCATTTGGCGGTCAATGTGGTCAGGCTGATGAGACGGTGATTTATGAAGTATAAGAATGTTTGGGCATGTTAAAATATGATAATGTTTATCACTGTGAATCAAACTCGAACTTTTATATGCCTACATTTTAGGTTTGATAAATGGGCAAATATTTAAATTGATATAATTTGAATGTTTGAACTAATATGATTTGAATTTGTAAATTTTTATAAACACAATACTATGATATGTTTTGAAATGTATAAATCATTAAAATAATATAGTTTAATAATGTGTCTTTTAAATTTATATATTTTGTTAAGTTTGTTTATATGTTTTTGAAGTTTTT